>JAECUM010036374.1:0-51698 GCA_016617855.1 Megalonaias nervosa
CATCAATCCTAAATACTTCAGAGTGGGAACCTTAAAGCAGGTTCTGGATACTGTGATCCAAGTGAAATGTTTTTTGGAAGACATCTTCCATTTAATGGAGTGGCCTTTTGTCAAAAAAGGCTGAGACAATATCAAGAAAGGCGAAGACCTAATGAGAAAAGTACTGGAAGAAGAAGTAAAGAAGATCAAGGAAACGTGGAAGAAAGAAAGAAAGGACAAAGAAAACCAAAAAAAGAAAGAAGAGTTTGAGAAATTGAACAACAATTGGATGAAAGTGCAAGACAAATTCAGAGCTCTCGGACATCCTGACGGGATGCCCGAAGAAGAAAAGAAAAAGAAGAAAGGAATTTTTGCCAAAGTGAGAACATGGTGGAAGAAGTGGAGACAATAGAAGAAGAAGACAAAGGCCCTTTTCAGGGCCACTTCCAATGCCTCGAAAAGATCTTAATTTTCATTTGGTCTCTCCCCCTAAACGAATATATATATATATATATATAAAACCCTTCCTCTACTAAAAAAAGAAACATGCCACCTGTCGCTTATCGCTCTACAAACCCCCAGTCTCCTAGTCACAGCTCTACAAAAATTTCCATTGACGCTATACAGGCCCAGGGTGTTGACCTACTTTCTTGACGCTATACTGGCCCAGGGTGTTGACCTACTTTCTTGACGCTATACTGGCCCAGGGGGGGTCTGTAATGCTAATTCCCATTGACGCTACGGTAACCCACTATACTACTCACAATAAAGTTCGAATGTAGACACAGCCCTTGCACTAACACTTAGCATTCTCCAATCAACACAAAATGATGCCAGCAGAAGTTCCTCAAGACATGAGTCTGGGTTATCCTGTGAACTTGTACAAACACAGCAAGGTAGTTATTACGACAAGGCAGCAATAAATAACTTAAAAGAAACTGTTTTCATATACTTCTTGCAATGAAAGAATTAAAAGTCTGGCCTAGGTTATGTGCTGGTGAGGCTAAGTAAATAAAAACGCCATTATAGTTTCAGCAAGCATGCAAGCTAAACTTACAACAGTATCTTTTAGAACTATGTAGGTGAAATTGCTGTCGGGTATTTATAATATTTGAACACCTCCCGAAACACAAAAGGGCTAGTGTGTAAGTATCCTGATTCCTCCCAGCGTTCTGATCCTGGCACGGAGGGCGATCATGCCGCCAGGCACGAACCACGGCATACACATGCACTCTCCGGTCCGTGACGAGATGTTACAAATAGCGCACGGAAGACAGCAGTAGGTCATGATCACTGCAATGTGAAACAAAGAGATAAAAGTGGACCTGGTGTCGCTTACTTGGCTTAAAATGTTATTTTTTTTTTAATATAGGTTATATTTCTAGTAGTGCATCGTGACCTAGGTCGTAATTACCATTTTCTGAAAATACTTTGTCAACTGATAGGAAATTTCCATTCTGGAAGATTAGAATGAAGACTGTATCTTTAATTGATATAAACAGTTTTACTACTAATGATGATCTATATATTTAATCCACAATGATAGAGAAATATTAGCTATGCATTATAATGTTTACAAAATAAATGTTCTTGGTCAGGTACACCATTAACTTGATTTTAGACAAGGTCAAGTACAAAATAATTTTTATATAACATATAATCATTAGGAAAAGACAACAAATAATGCAAAGTAAATATTGTTATGTACATTTAATTTAATTGGGGTTTTTTTTAGTTTTAATTTTTTAATTCATTACATGTTATTGTAATGTAACATTGTTTACTGGATTTGACATTGTCCAGAAATTCAGTTCAGTTCTGTTTGACCTGTTATTTTTTTTTATTTCATTGATAAATAACTAATAATAGAAACACTGTATCTAGTTGCTGACCTCGTTTCAGAATCAGTGACAGTTTTGGTAAACAACTTTTTTACCATTTTTTTTTTTCTTTCTCAGAGTAAGAATCATTAAGTTAAGTCAAGGCCATGCCTGGAGTACGTGATACGAAACATGTGTTTATTGTTACAAACTTCTAATATTTTTTAGAAGATTGACCCTCATCCAAGAATCAGTTTTGCGTCTTAATTAGCGTGTAACTGTTGTTTGTTTTGTTTTTTTTATAGAGGTTTTTCAGTCGAGCTCCAAACAATTTAAGTTGTCATTAAGTTGTGACCAGTCTGAGTTTAATTTTTTTTTTATTTTATGGAATTCAGGTGATTCTTTTCTCTGGAAATACATAAGTGCTCCTACAAAATTCTTGGATAAAGACATTTATTGAAATGTATACGGAATTCAAAACTGGAATAATATTTTCTGTGATTCAACAAAGGATTGTTGACACAGCAACACTTCGAAGGTTACAACAGACGTCATCGTCTTCCATTTTGGATTTCATCGGGATTCGAACTCGGCTTCATTCAGGACTTTGTATTACTAAGACTTCTATTTTTAATTCTTGGATTATTTTTTCGACTTGATTCGTAAAACCGTAAGTTTTTTTTGTTTTTTGTTTTTTTCTTAATTTTTCATTTTGTATTCTAGGGAAATAAATTATTTGTTACATTTTACAAAGCTTGTTGTCTTCACTCTTTTCTGTTACTTTTTGTAAGAGCCTCGTAACAATATACATAACACTAAATCAAACTGACTTCAGGACTGACTAAACTAGTATGTTACCGAGAAACCATGCGAAACAATGTACGATAAACCCATGCTGAAATGAACACTCCTTGTAAAAATCAATATCTACCTGCCCACCTTAAACGTAATCAATCACTGGGAAAATCTGTTCAGTTTCATGTCATGTAATCAATGTATAGATATAACAAATCGTTTAAAATATTAGTGTTTATTGCTTGAAAGCGCAATGACCTAAAATCCAGAATACAAAGCCAATAACCTATATAAATTATACCATCTAATTCCCATTTTCACGAGTGACGCACACTCAAATTTAATTATTTCTCCATTGATTTTTCGGATCTATTTTTAAAACTGAAAGAAAGGTGACTTTTATGAAGGTTAGAAAACAAGAACTCTGTCTGGACAGCAATTTGTCGTTTTCCCTGATTCTTCTGTAGTTATTTATTTCAGCTGATAGAAGATAATGTTGGCTAATCGGGTAAATGAAATTAAAAGAGAAGTTTTTCTTCCAATATTGAATATCATCCGTTATGTTGACTTGAGTTTGCTGCATTATAACAAAGGGTGCTAGCTTTGTTTGTAATTTGTTTCACTTGACGGTATATAAATGAAATAATATGGTTATATCCGACAATTTACCTAGAGAAGAATTAAATAAAAAGAACGAGCACAAATCAATATTATTGAAATCGCATGTTGTTGGAACGATGCCCATGGAACGGTTGTCATTGGAGGAAAGATCGAGATGATGTTAAATTTAATACTATCATTAATGAGAGCAGTGCGAAAAATATGTTTTCCAAATGACGCTAAATAGATAAGTACATAAGATAATTAAAACAAGCTAGTCATCAGGAAATGAATCAGTACGATGTTGATAAAACACATATGAACGTCCTCATTAAGTTATATGCATACCTCTGAGTCAACTTAATCTTCACAATTCATCAAATGATCCCTGAACTGTGTTACTTCCTGTGCCTAAATATCTTTGTAGAGCCTTGTCCCCTTGGCTGTGCTACCGTATCTGGCCTAACATATAGAGCTGTTTTATGACTGAAACATAGTATGGTGTCTTGGGCGTGTGCTTGGTTTAAAGAATGGGGTCGGACTCAATATTCTTAAAAGCACTGTGTTGACTCAAAATAACGGATGCGGACATTCACCAACATTTCAAAGGAGCTAGGTTACACAGCAATTTACGAATCCATTTAAACTTTCTACATCTAGCTGGCACTCCGTCCATGTTATAAGATCTACAGGAGTGGTTTCCTGATGAGATGGAATAACAAGGGACCCAAGTGGGGCTGTCATCGCTCAACTAGCTTACACAATTCAATAGTTAGCCATTTCAATACGAAAGCTAAAGTGTTATTAGCAGTAAACCTAATGTAAATTATCTCGGAAACTTTATATCATGTCCATTTTTTTCTTTTTTGTCTATTGTATGACAATTGTTCTCTAAATGATAAGGCTTGTCTCATATGCATAGTTTCTTGTTAATAATTGAATGCATCCAAGCGTAAAATCTAATCAATATTCGGTCTCCATAGTGGTAACATGATATTCCAATTGGATTCAAAATTACCTCTTAAATATGCATAGATCCTGCTTACAAAATACATGGACAGCTGAATGATATCAGACAATTAAACAAGTTTGACCAAACTTTGATCAAGCATATAATTGCTCTAGCGATGACTAGCTTTGCCAAGCAGATGTAAGATCGTGTGATCAAAACAAAATAATGTCGCTAGAGTAGATGTTGTTGTTGTAGGGTTTAACGCCATTTTTCAGCACAAGATAAGCTATACATGGCGGCCAGTAAAAATGGTGGAGGAAGAACCCGGAAAAAAACCCGGAAAGAACCACCGATCCACGAGAAGCTACTGGCAAGCTTTCTCACGTACCACACACACACACACACACACACAGACAGAGGTGAGACGGCAGTGATCCTTAACGGTGGGCGCTTTAGGCCAATCGGGGCCCCCACTAGAGTGGTAGCAAACTCATCCTATTAGATGGATAATCAGCTAACGGTTATGCGTATGTCTTGCTCATAAATATGCACAGGTCTTGCTAATAAATATGCGTAGGCGTTGTTCATGAATATACATAAATGTTCATAAATAAAACTCATAACAAATCTTCTTGATATTAGCCTATTTGCAAACGTTGACTAAAACTATAAATATCGAGTTTCGATTACCTCATTAATAGGCATAGATCTCACTCATAATAAAACTCATGGGATATTTTGAGGACATGTTCCTATTTATCAAGTTTGAACCTATCAGCAATACATTTGATAACGTATTGGCAACCTAAATGAATCAGATGCAAAAACACCTTATTCATATGGGTAGATCTCGCTGATTCTTATGCTCGTCTGAGATCTGAATATTGAAACCTATTTACCAAGTTTAACCTAATTCGGATTACAAATACGGTCTCTAGCATGGTAACAAGTTCCGCTAATCAGATATAAGATCATCTCATATATGAGATGTTTTCGTTCATTATCTAACTCACGCGAGACCTTGATAATTATCTCTGCCGTTCTGACTTTTTTAGACACCGGCGAAAGACAGGAGAAAGCACTGGTCAAAGTTGTTTGCTCAGCAACGCTCACAATGGTGAGACTGCTAACCTACACTTACACGTAGTTTACGACTTGGACAGTAATTTTCTCAATCACAGTGTAGGCATTACTATTTTCTGAAAGCGCTTTTATGAGATTTTAAAATAGCTTATCGACTCGTTTTTGCAAATTGATTCTGAAGTACAGTTAATCCTTATCCTTGCGTTTATCTTGTGAAAAGGACTGCCCTTCGGACATAATTCAAAGAAACCATGTTCGACAGTGTGTGTATGTAAGCACCAGCAATTGATTGGCAAATAAACGATGCCCTATTTTGTTGTAACTTACGATGCCTAGGACTTCATTTTAACAGTTCAAATCTGCAGTCACAAGTTACCGTCCATGTGGCAACTGTTTTTCCCACGTTTTATGTCCCACCTTATTTCCTTAGGTTTAAGTCTTAAGGCATGTAACACTGTTTACTGAATAAAATATTTATTCTGAATTTATTCTTTGGGGGCACATATACTGCATGGTATATTTCGTTTTATTCCTTCTTTTAATTCAATCATGGTAATTAAACTTTACATACACGGTAGAAAATTGTCAGGTGTTAACTGGCCGAGTTTCTTTGGCGGAAATGGAGATGCGATTTTGTTTGCAGAGAACATTACACAGCATTCATAGTGATCATTCATGGGATTTAAGCTAATTGGTGACAATTTTATTTTTTTTTTTTTTTTTTT
This sequence comes from Megalonaias nervosa, assembly GCA_016617855.1. NCBI lineage: Eukaryota > Metazoa > Mollusca > Bivalvia > Unionida > Unionidae > Megalonaias > Megalonaias nervosa. Next base: position 5,955 of record JAECUM010036374.1, read on the forward strand.
ACCATAGTACTGTTGTAGTGGTTTTAAAAATCTAACATTTACTTGAATAATGTTTAATCTTAACATTCTATTTACTAAAGAAAAAAACTGTCTTGTGATAATTATTTCGGCCAGTGCCGGATTTAGACATACCGAGGCCCTAAGCTATGGGAAGCTTTAGAGACCCTATTTGGTATAAAATAAATTTGCGAGGCCCAATGGGAAGCTATAGATGCCCTATTTGGTATAAAATAAATTTGAGAGGCCCCTTCAGACTGTGAGTTCAGACTGTGAGGCCCTAAGCTGTAGCTTGTTTAGCTTACGCTTAAATCCGGCACTGATTTCGTCACTGCAATATTCACAAGTGATAAAATTGAATATGGCATCTGTGGATTGCATACGTTATATATATTTATGTAGGCTGGGGGGGGGGGGGGCTTCTGAGAAATGAAAATTGACAGATATAATGTAATAATCGGGAGTTCTCTGCGAAAAATCGGGAGATATTACGAGATCCGGAGGTAGGTGTGGAAATACCCCAAAAATCGGGAGGTTTTTCTCTCGGCTTGAAAGTTGACAGGTATGAAATGTCCGGGCTTGTGAAATTTCAGTCAGGGCTTGTGAGTTTATTTAAGTTACCAGTTCGGGGCCTGTGCCTAAAAACATTTTCTTTGAGCAGTGACCAGTACAGTACATAAACTATTATACCAGACATGTATATATTATCAGATTTGTTAATACGCTAACTGTAGCCTGCATGTAAAATACACTGTAACTGAATCATAAGAAGGAAGCTTCTTAATGTTTAAATTAATTACTTATGATTTCTGCTTTGCAGATTTATTTGTAGGTTTCAAAAAAAAACAAAACAAAAAAAAACAAAAAACAAAAAAAAACCTAATGCTTAAGTTACGGACGATGAAAATCGTTCTCAATTCCTTTTACACCTCCCCGATAATGGATATTGTTTCACACACAAGTTGGACCCTGTCTAGTCTCTTCGCCCAGAATTCAGTATTATCTCTCAGTGTTTCAGTGTTGGATGTATATTTTCAAGATATTAGTCCTGTAGTGTTTGTGTGTGGTGGTGTGTGTGGGTTGAGGTAATGAATATGTCATTTACATATAATACGATTGAACCTCATCCTTCTTAAATGAATTTATTGCATTGTGGTATATTTTTACTTTTTACATTGGGCACCATCACTTAATCCTTATCACATTTTTTTTACAGCCCACAATGTATAAGTATTTATTTTAAATTACATTGCTTTTTTTTAAATTCCAAAATACGAAATATGAGCACCTTCTTACTGGTGCACTTTTGTTTTCAGGTCTAAAACACATTGTTAACACGCAGTTCAACAGATGTAGTTATGAGCATATCTCGGAAGCAGATTCAACTTTGAATGTGCAACCCAAATCTGGTATCCTCGTGTCTGTCTCGCTCGCCATGCTGCTATTTATATTCGAGGACTGGATAGTATTGCGTCATGGGATCACATGATCTGTCGTCTCATCTAAACTCGTAAAAACTCGGCAATTTACGGAATCGTGGTATCTTCCGCGCAATATAATCACTACCCGCCTACAATATTTAATTTATAAACATTACAGTCGAATTAAAATTTGCAGAGAATTACGTACATAAAAGGAAAAGTTTTATTTCTGGTCTCCTTTAAGTACATTTATCAAGTTTAATCGAACTCGAGTCAGAAATGTAGACTCTAGCCTGGGAACAAGCTTAGTTATTCAGCTGTAAGATAGCCTAATTCATATGTGTGGATCTCGCTCATTATCGAACTCATGCCTTATATTTCATAAACCTCTGCTCTAAGATGTGGCTTCCAGAGTAGTTAGAAGCTGAAGTAAAATCTCGTCATTAAAGCGGATGGATCTCACTCATTATCAAACTCGTCGATATAAGCCCATATTCTCCGTCGATTAAATCGGATCTGAAATAAGGTTTCAAAAGAGAAAACAATCTCAGTTATTCACATGCTGGATCACCTCATAAATGTGCATGAGTCTCGCTACTAATCGAACTTGATTGAGATCTCGATGATCTATTCTGATCACTTTCGCCGCTAAGTATTTGCCTCTGCAATTTGGCTGTTTGCTATTCAGTTTGGGATATGACCCCTACTCGGGCCAACTTGATTGACACGTATTTGTGTTCAGAGCTTAGCAAAATGGTGCCAACTATTTTGCCTGTTACTTGTATTGTTGTGATGACTTGTTAAAATCAAAATAACATATGTTTTGACTGAAATTATGACCAAAATTAAGGTATGTTAACATGTACTTTTACAACACATAAAATTAACCATGCTCACTGGAGTAATTCCGTTGTCAAATCTTCGATTTTGGAGGTAAGTATATTTTTGCACGTTGTCAAGCTCTTCATTTGCACGAGGTATGTAAATCTTGCATGCAGTCCGCAAATCCCATAATGCCTGAATGAAAGTGATCAGTGTTGGAAAAACAGCGGAACTTGCAAAGTTTGATAATCCAATATTCCATGTCAAAATCGGATGAAAGCTATAAACGAATTTTCTGACGCACACCGCACGATGAACGTAATATAATACTAAGCTTAGTAAGCTTACACGGCCTTACTTGCCAGGTGAGCTATAACGTGCTTTAGTCGGACAACACTAAAATGAATAAGACCGAAGATGGCACACGAGGTCCGTAATTTAATCTCTGTAATCTCACCAGCTAACATGACTAAATAGTCAACGAATTTGTCAGACAGCACAGATGAGTAGCAGCTGCATCATATTTCATCTGATTTGTTACTCGAAAGCACATATCTGTGTCATATAAAACTGTTATCTTTTGAAGCTACATGTAGTCACTACTTAAATTGTATACATTCTATCAAACACATTTGATTTGGTGACTTTTAGAGGTACATTTAATCACTTAATGTACTGAATACAAATTGCCAAATAACATCAACTGCTGACTCATAGAAATTCGTGTAGGCGCTACATGTATTGTATACATATTGCCAGATAAAATCTACTAGTCGGCTTTGAGAGCTACATCCGGCCAATACATGTTTTGTATACATAGTGGCAAATAAAATCGACCGTCGACTTGTAGAGCTACGTCTTTATACTACATGTATTGATATTATAGAAATATTTTGGAAATGTCGAATTTTTAAAACTAAACCTCATCGATGGCCAACAGTATTGTCGAATTTTAACCACTCTTGTTCATTGTTTTGTTCTCCAGGCTGTCTGTCACAATGGTGTGTGACGCTTATATTAGCAATTGAATTTATACAAATTTTACTGTTGTGATTGTGGGTTTTCGTGTCTCCATTATTTGCTTCAAACGACATGGGGGTGGCACATCGGGCTTATTATAATATATCCGATCCCGCTGAGAGATAATTGTGGTTGATGGAATAAAAAAAAAAAAACTAACTACAAGAGCAATGATATTTATCATGAAGTGTGAACAGGTCTTGTTCGCGCAGCTAACAAAAGTGGCACAGGCCTACTCGGGCCAACCAGACCTCGCAATAGGGCCACGTGCAGTGCCGGATTACCAAATAGGCAGAGTAGGCACCGGACTACGGGCTCTACGCCTTTTAGGGGCCCCGCGACAACGGATCAAAATAATATTGAATTGATTTGATCTTGACGTATTAGGAGATAATTTGCGAGGGGGGCCCCCGAGATTTCGACTGCCTAGGGGCCTCCACAGGGTTTAATCCGGCACTGGCCACGTGACTCTTTCAGCCAATTGGATATAGCTTTGTGGTGTAAAAATGTTGGTTATCAGTCTTAGCGTCACTTCCAAAGACTTCCTAGAAATACGGGTTGTACATTTAGCACTCATATCTTTTAAATTTTCCTCCGACACCCTACCAAATGCCTTTGTGAATAGCTTCTGATCTTAAATAATGCATACGCAACTTCAGATACTCTTTTCTCGTTATGTCATGTTCTATTGGTAACTATCATTACATCTTAATTTATCACCACTATAATTTTATGATGCATGTATTCACACCGGTTCCTCACAAATCAATTTTAGCAGATGTCCATTTTAACATTTATTTGTATTGTATGCTATTTGCTTATAAATTTAAGTTCTTTGTATTTTATGTCACACGTATAGTACGGCCGTCTCAGTTCCCAAATGGATCGTTGTGGGTTTCATGGTCTCTTATTTTCCATTCAGGTCTGGGTAGGATGGTAAAATCTAGGAAGTTACCCATTTTTTCAGAGATAGAATTTCTTATGGAATTTCAGCTAATTTGGTTCCTCACCTTCTCTATAAAAGTAATTTTCAATGTATTGTGACCCTTGTGGACTGTATCAACAAATCGTTTTCCAGCGTTATTCGTTATTTTGAGAGTCTTTTTTTCCTCCTTACTGCCGTTTACCTACGTTTTACAAATATTAATTTATAATTTTATTGCTCACATAAATCCAACTTAGATTTCTTGACATCCTCTCATCGACACTTCTTCATCATAACTACATGTATTTGGAACAAAGCTCCAACATGCAGTTCTAAATCCATATCTTTGATGTTAGATCTGCATAGATAGCATTCAAAGTACTGGTGACAAAATAAATTAAAGTCCAATGTATTGATCATTGCAGAAACGAACTTCTCCAAATTTTTGTACAAAACTTCTAGTACTCTTCGAATAGCTTGCTTGGTGGTTTGTTTTTTTTTTTATCATTCTGTTAGATTGGTGACGGCAGTGATGCTGTGCGAATACATTACTGTCATCATCTCATTGATCCTGGATAATTTTGTGTTTGTTTAAAAATTTGGTGAAATGTAAATGTGTATTGAGCATCGTTATTTCATTTTCGACTTATTTTTAAACTTATAACAAATCTAGTGTTTTATTTGGTACTTTGTACAACCTCTTTCTTCCGGTTGACGTAAGTCTTCTCTCCAGTGTCTCCTTTAGTAGTTCATAATTGTAAAACTGCTACCATGGATACCTGAATTTCATCACGTGTTAAACGTAGGCATTAAGTCAGACGAATCTCTTAACTTCGCGCCTTGCTCTTGTATCAAACATGCTTAAAATTTGTATCTAAATTGACCTATGCAAATTCTCATTTATCATTGTACCCAAAACATGCTTAAAATTTCTATCTAAACTGACCTATGTAAATTGGCATTAATCATCTCACACTTGTTAAACTCATGATACGCATGTTGTCATAATGACCATACGAGTGACACAAAAAACAGGACTAACATGTTGTCTGTTATTATTAGGGTAACCATTAACGGAACTTAATAATACCGGGCACTTCTTTACACGCAACGCAAAATTGATCACGTTAAGAGCTGTACAAACAAGCTGAAAACTTGACAGTCTGGTATAAAACGGGACGAAAGGTCATCTTAGTTATCATTAGGACAATACGAGTGACAGAAACAATGCATGATTAGTCTGTTCTCATTACAGTCACACGATTGACATAAACAATGATTGACAAGTCTGCTATATGACCGCTGTACGAGTAATATAATCAATTCATAATACGTTTCGTATCTATTATTTCCTACTCCTTTTACTTACTTTAACTATGTTCATTGATATCATTCAAACATTTTCTTTGTTTACTTTTTTTTCTTCGGACTATTCAATCACAGAACATCATAAAAATGCCATGCTACTGAAACACCAAAGTAAATCAAGTGAGGTAAGAATACGAAGCCAGTAGAATGGACAATCAACACCTTTAAAAACATATTTCTAGTTTGTAATACAGCTCATGATAGTAATTGTATGATTTTGTTAACAAATAAACAGAAATATGTTTAAAATTAAAATAAACGTTTATGTAGATATTTCTCGACAGATTAGAGATTGCATTTTCACACATTTTCAAACATTTTCGGCATGTACAAATTTTACGAATGAATTTAGACGGATATTTTGGTTCTTATTTCAAGAATCAAACCCTAAGCAAAATCTTTTCTTCTGACATGGGAATTTTCGATATGTGGGTGGTTTATGGTGTTTTGTTAAGTTAGGTGCACGAATTTACAGAAAACAGAAGTGTGTTAATGAAGAATGAATTAAATGAATTACATCCTTTGTTATACACTTATATTAATTATTGGAATAAGAAGATGTAAGCTTACCTTCACGCAGAACAAGCTTGGATAATGTCAGCCGAATGACGCTCCTCGTTTCCACCCAGTTACAATGATCTGTGTTCCGTAGCAGAGGAAATAACAGCATTTTGCGATATCTATACTACACACAAGAAAGTTGTGCGCTATTGTTATATGTCAATATGAATAAGTTTACATGGAATCAGAATTCAAGCCGCCCGGCAACAACTGATCTTCGCTTTTAATGATTTATATCTTTTCGTGTCTTGTTTCTGAACACGGTGTCTTTGCAAAGCACTTCCTCATTGCTAATAGTGGGGTTTATTTCTTGAAATGTTATGAACACGTCATAGAGTTGTAGATGTCATAACAGTGTCGATTGTAAATGATGACGATGGTTTCGGATTTTTAATATTGAGTTGAGGACTGCTTTTTCAACGCCAGTGAATAAAGTTTATTTTTAGAAAAAAACTGCATTCTGTTAATTTTCAGGTTTAAAAAGACTGCATACGCGATTACAATGATTATTCATTCTTTTAGAAACTTGATGGTGTGTTTCTCAACACACTGCATGTTCATTTTGTTTAAAAGGTGTTAAACAGGTATGTCTGTCGATGTGATGTAAAAAAACAACAATTTTTAGGTAACGTTGTGTTACTAAATTAGGTACTCTTTTAAATATATGCACAGGGAGAACAACAAAGGTTGTTACAATGAGAACAACGACGGTAGTTACAACGAGAACAACGACGGTTGTTACAATGGGAACAACGATGGTAGTTACAATGTTGAGGACACATCTTATTTTTTTGTGGTGCTCCAGATCTTTAATTTTATCAGCACTATCCTTAAAAAGAATACAAAATTGAATAATTCATAAATAACAATTAATTCAATCGATAAACCAAAATGGATTATTTTAGGTTTTTATCATTACTACATTGACAAAGAATAAAATTAATTGTTTTCCGTCATTTAAATATAACATACGTCGCAGTTCTCAATGATTTGACTATACAGAATGCATATTTTAAGAGCTCATGTAAGATATTTTGTAGCATTGTAACACTGACTACATTGCATCATATATATTATATTTAGTAATTCAATAAAAAAAAGTTTTTAAATATTTTAAACGAAAACAAATTCTGAAAAGATTAATAACCAGTGTTTTCGTATTAATAATTTATGGATCCTCTCTGCAATAGGTTTAAGTTGAACTGTGTCCAAAATGGTCTGAATCTTTTATATAAAATTGTATGAAATTCTAATACAATAATTTTAATCGTGTAAATCTACAAGGGTTGTGTTGATTTGTCGTTAAACTCCTCCCATCCATACATTTTTACTTCCATTATTAATAACAACGGACAAAAAGATATCTCATTTTAAAACAACGGCTAAAATTTCCGAAATATTACATGATCTGGCGGTTCCACACACACACACACACACACACACACATGATAGATTAGATGTGAGTCAAGGGGAAATCGGCGTTTAGTCCCACTAGACTTTGAACACTTTACACTAGAGTAGGTTGTTGTCTTCAGCACTGAACTTTGTTGAATTAAAGGTTATATTATCCGTAAACGTCTCATACTCTTTTATACCTTAATGCTCGTGGTATGTAGATAGCAAGCGAATTCCTAAATGCCGCATTAATTTACATGTATAAAATGCAAAATAAATTACCTTGTTCTTAAGATATCAAGGTTGCGAAGGTCTGTTTCCCTCCAAATGCATCTGAATGTTTCAAGATAAAATATTAAATGAATGAAAAAAAGCAAAATAAATATGGCTTATCGATTAAAGCCACCTCACCCCCCCCACCCTTCGTTTTTTTTTTTTGTTAGAATGATGTTCCCTTTTATTGTTTCATGGTCTGTGGTTATGTGCAGGATGGAAAGTCTATAGGGAAGTTTTCATGCAAATTAATTTTGCAATCTATCTAGGTCAAAACTACTCGCCTTCGTATGGTATTACACTTGTATACATTAGGTAGTTCAATAATCGATAGATATACTCTTAGGGCGTTTTCAAGACGGTATGAGTGGAGACATTCTTGTGCAGTAACTTTAAATTCCCGAAGCGCGTGATTTGCCTAATTGTTTAAGATTTACATTATCGGTAATAATTAATATTAGGAAATTTGCTCATGTGTAAACTTGATACTAAATACATTATCATCCATTAAAGCATAGTACGAAAGTAAAAGGTATAGTTGTCAAATTCCTTCTTGTTTTATAACATTTGGTTTCAAAAATTGGTATGCAAAGAGTTGTAAGGTATAATTCTATTCCAATCGTCATGCTGGAAACCTAGGAACCTTGCGTGTCTAGTTGATCAGACCACAGTTTCATGATGACGACACCATATGGCTTTCATTTTATCAATATATTGTCTTTTCTATACAATTGATCAGATACAGTAATTTTAATGATTCTTTTATTTCATTCAAATATATTTGGGTATCATCAGCATAGTGAGTTTTTATACACTTTCCCATTTGCAAAAATTCCCTTTGTTTGGTAATTACGTCTTAACAATTCCCCCAATATATATATATGACTAGAATAGAAATTAATACGGTGAGATGGAATCCACTGGCCTACAATCTCTGTGTGCATCAAAGATGTGCAGCACCATTCTGGTTTGGGTTAAAACCGCTATAAAGCCATTAACCAAGTGAACTGAGTTATTTTTCGGGGTGGAGGTGGAGTGGGGGCATAAGAGTCAAGTTTCCTGTCTAAGGACACAACAAGGTGGCTGAACCGGCCTTGTCGAGCCTTGTAATCCTGCGCAGGAGTTAAGCACTCTAACCAATGAACGACAGGATCACTGGCTTTTTAAAGTGAATCGATTAGTACTAAACCAAAACTTTCCTGTTGTTTATCCAATAAGATATAACATCACCTGTTATACTTCCTTATTAACCTGCCACTTAGAAAACTTTCCTAATCTTAGAGAATCGTATTACTGTACATTATTAAACATCTATTGTGTTTTCTGAGCAAAGTAATTTTATACACAACACTTAGAAAATTGTTCAAACCATCTTAGTTTTTTAAAGACCTTTTTTTGATGTTCACTCACAGAAAGAAGACTTTCTGGCGGAAATACTAGATAACTTAGGCATGATTGTGACGCTCGTTATTAACCAAGCAAACTTTAGACATGATTGTGACGCTAGTTATGAACCAAGCAAACCTTAGGCATGATTGTGACGCTAATCATTAAATCGCTGCTATTTAAACTTCCCAAGGGATAGTTTTATATCGGTTCCAATCAGTGATTGGAACCGATATAAAACTATCCCTTGGGCGGTTTAAATAACAGCGATTAAAAGAAAAGAGGTCAGGTATAAAATAAAAGTTTCACATTAACTGGCTGACAATAGAAATTGGGGGGGGGGAGGAGACTGTTGACCCCACCCCTTGTCCCAATGTGCGAGCGCTCAATGGACGCGCCATTTCTCTCCGTGATACGCCTCATAATCCCCAGGACAAGCTCCTTTTTTTCATATTCTGGTCAGCTGTGGGTAAACTGCAAAAATAGCTAAAGTTTTGACTTAAGTACACAAGCAATAAAGCAAGTGTGACTAATTAACAGTTAATCCTTATCCTTGCGTTTATCTTGTGAAAAGTACTGCCGTTCGGACATGTTCGACAGTGTGTGTATGTAAGTACCAGCAATTGGTTGGCAAATAAACGATGCCCTATTTTGTTGTAACTTTAGACGCCTATAGGACTTCATTTTGACAGTTCAAATCTGCAGTCACAAGTTACCGTACATGTGGAAACTGTTTTTCCCACGTTTTATGTCCCACCTTATTTCCTTAGGTTTAAGTCTTAAGGCATGTAACACTGTTTACTGAATAAAATATTTATTCTGAATTTATTCTTTGGGGGCACATATACTGCATGGTATATTTCGTTTTATTCCTTCTTTAAATTCAATCATGGTAATTAAACTTTACATACACGGTAGAAAATTGTCAGGTGTTAACTGGCCGAGTTTCTTTGGCGGAAATGGAGATGCGATTTTGTTTGCAGAGAACATTACACAGCATTCATAGTGATCATTCATGGGATTTAAGCTAATTGGTGACAATTTTATTTTTTTAAAATTATTTTTACCATAGTACTGTTGTAGTGGTTTTAAAAATCTAACATTTACTTGAATAATGTTTAATCTTAACATTCTATTTACTAAAGAAAAAAACTGTCTTGTGATAATTATTTCGGCCAGTGCCGGATTTAGACATACCGAGGCCCTAAGCTATGGGAAGCTTTAGAGACCCTATTTGGTATAAAATAAATTTGCGAGGCCCAATGGGAAGCTATAGATGCCCTATTTGGTATAAAATAAATTTGAGAGGCCCCTTCAGACTGTGAGTTCAGACTGTGAGGCCCTAAGCTGTAGCTTGTTTAGCTTACGCTTAAATCCGGCACTGATTTCGTCACTGCAATATTCACAAGTGATAAAATTGAATATGGCATCTGTGGATTGCATACGTTATATCTATTTATGTAGGCTGGGGGGGGGGGGGCTTCTGAGAAATGAAAATTGACAGATATAATGTAATAATCGGGAGTTCTCTGCGAAAAATCGGGAGATATTACGAGATCCGGAGGTAGGTGTGGAAATACCCCAAAAATCGGGAGGTTTTTCTCTCGGCTTGAAAGTTGACAGGTATGAAATGTCCGGGCTTGTGAAATTTCAGTCAGGGCTTGTGAGTTTATTTAAGTTACCAGTTCGGGGCCTGTGCCTAAAAACATTTTCTTTGAGCAGTGACCAGTACAGTACATAAACTATTATACCAGACATGTATATATTATCAGATTTGTTAATACGCTAACTGTAGCCTGCATGTAAAATACACTGTAACTGAATCATAAGAAGGAAGCTTCTTAATGTTTAAATTAATTACTTATGATTTCTGCTTTGCAGATTTATTTGTAGGTTTAAAAAAAAAAACAAAAAAAAAACAAAAACCCTAATCCTTAAGTTACGGACGATGAAAATCGTTCTCAATTCCTTTTACACCTCCCCGGTAATGGATATTGTTTCACACACAAGTTGGTCCCTGTCTAGTCTCTTCGCCCAGAATTTAGTATTATCTCTCTGTGTTTCAGTGTTGGATGTATATTTTCAAGATATTAGTCCTTAGGTGGTGTGTGTGGGTTGAGGTAATGAATATGTCATTTACATATAATACGATTGAACCTCATCCTTCTTAAATGAATTTATTGCATTGTGGTATATTTTTACTTTTTACATTGGGCACCATCACTTAATCCTTATCACATTTTTTTACAGCCCACAATGTATAAGTATTTATTTTAAATTACATTGCTTTTTTTTAAATTCCAAAATACGAAATATGAGCACCTTCTTACTGGTGCACTTTTGTTTTCAGGTCTAAAACACATTGTTAACACGCAGTTCAACAGATGTAGTTATGAGCATATCTCGGAAGCAGATTCAACTTTGAATGTGCAACCCAAATCTGGTATCCTCGTGTCTGTCTCGCTCGCCATGCTGCTATTTATATTCGAGGACTGGATAGTATTGCGTCATGGGATCACATGATCTGTCGTCTCATCTAAACTCGTAAAAACTCGGCAATTTACGGAATCGTGGTATCTTCCGCGCAATATAATCACTACCCGCCTACAATATTTAATTTATAAACATTACAGTCGAATTAAAATTTGCAGAGAATTACGTACATAAAAGGAAAAGTTTTATTTCTGGTCTCCTTTAAGTACATTTATCAAGTTTAATCGAACTCGAGTCAGAAATGTAGACTCTAGCCTGGGAACAAGCTTAGTTATTCAGCTGTAAGATAGCCTAATTCATATGTGTGGATCTCGCTCATTATCGAACTCATGCCTTATGTTTCATAAACCTCTGCTCTAAGATGTGGCTTCCAGAGTAGTTAGAAGCTGAAGTAAAATCTCGTCATTAAAGCGGGTGGATCTCACTCATTATCAAACTCGTCGATATAAGCCCATATTCTCCGTCGATTAAATCGGATCTGAAATAAGGTTTCAAAAGAGAAAACAATCTCAGTTATTCACATGCTGGATCACCTCATAAATGTGCATGAGTCTCGCTACTAATCGAACTTGATTGAGATCTCGATGATCTATTCTGATCACTTTCGCCGCTAAGTATTTGCCTCTGCAATTTGGCTGTTTGCTATTCAGTTTGGGATATGACCCCTACTCGGGCCAACTTGATTGACACGTCTTTGTGTTCAGAGCTTAGCAAAATGGTGCCAACTATTTTGCCTGTTACTTGTATTGTTGTGATGACTTGTTAAAATCAAAATAACATATGTTTTGACTGAAATTATGACCAAAATTAAGGTATGTTAACATGTACTTTTACAACACATAAAATTAACCATGCTCACTGGAGTAATTCCGTTGTCAAATCTTCGATTTTGGAGGTAAGTATATTTTTGCACGTTGTCAAGCTCTTCATTTGCACGAGGTATGTAAATCTTTCATGCAGTCCGCAAATCCCATAATGCCTGAATGAAAGTGATCAGTGTTGGAAAAACAGCCGAACTTGCAAAGTTTGATAATCCAATATTCTATGTCAAAATCGGATGAAAGCTATAAACGAATTTTCTGACGCACACCGCACGATGAACGTAATATAATACTAAGCTTAGTAAGCTTACACGGCCTTACTTGCCAGGTGAGCTATAACGTGCTTTAGTCGGACAACACTAAAATGAATAAGACCGAAGATGGCACACGAGGTCCGTAATTTAATCTCTGTAATCTCACCAGCTAACATGACTAAATAGTCAACGAATTTGTCAGACAGCACAGATGAGTAGCAGCTGCATCATATTTCATCTGATTTGTTACTCGAAAGCACATATCTGTGTCATATAAAACTGTTATCTTTTGAAGCTACATGTAGTCACTACTTAAATTGTATACATTCTATCAAACACATTTGATTTGGTGACTTTTAGAGGTACATTTAATCACTTAATGTACTGAATACAAATTGCCAAATAACATCAACTGCTGACTCATAGAAATTCGTGTAGGCGCTACATGTATTGTATACATATTGCCAGATAAAATCTACTAGTCGGCTTTGAGAGCTACATCCGGCCAATACATGTTTTGTATACATAGTGGCAAATAAAATCGACCGTCGACTTGTAGAGCTACGTCTTTATACTACATGTATTGATATTATAGAAATATTTTGGAAATGTCGAATTTTTAAAACTAAACCTCATCGATGGCCAACAGTATTGTCGAATTTTAACCACTCTTGTTCATTGTTTTGTTCTCCAGGCTGTCTGTCACAATGGTGTGTGACGCTTATATTAGCAACTGAATTTATACAAATTTTACTGTTGTGATTGTGGGTTTTCGTGTCTCCATTATTTGCTTCAAACGACATGGGGGTGGCACATCGGGCTTATTATAATATATCCGATCCCGCTGAGAGATAATTGTGGTTGATGGAATAAAAAAAAAAACTAACTACAAGAGCAATGATATTTATCATGAAGTGTGAACAGGTCTTGTTCGCGCAGCTAACAAAAGTGGCACAGGCCTACTCGGGCCAACCAGACCTCGCAATAGGGCCACGTGCAGTGCCGGATTACCAAATAGGCAGAGTAGGCACCGGACTACGGGCTCTACGCCTTTTAGGGGCCCCGCGACAACGGATCAAAATAATATTGAATTGATTTGATCTTGACGTATTAGGAGATAATTTGCAAGGGGGGCCCCCGAGATTTCGACTGCCTAGGGGCCTCCACAGGGTTTAATCCGGCACTGGCCACGTGACTCTTTCAGCCAATTGGATATAGCTTTGTGGTGTAAAAATGTTGGTTATCAGTCTTAGCGTCACTTCCAAAGACTTCCTAGAAATACGGGTTGTACATTTAGCACTCATATCTTTTAAATTTTCCTCCGACACCCTACCAAATGCCTTTGTGAATAGCTTCTGATCTTAAATAATGCATACGCAGATTCAGATACTCCTTTCTCGTTATGTCATGTTCTATTGGTAACTATCATTACATCTTAATTTATCACCACTATAATTGTATGATGCATGTATTCACACCGGTTCCTCACAAATCAATTTTAGCAGATGTCCATTTTAACATTTATTTGTATTGTATGCTATTTGCTTATAAATTTAAGTTCTTTGTATTTTATGTCACACGTATAGTACGGCCGTCTCAGTTCCCAAATGGATCGTTGCGGGTTTCATGGTCTCTTATTTTCCATTCAGGTCTGGGTAGGATGGTAAAATCTAGCAAGTTACCCATTTTTTCAGAGATAGAATTTCTTATGGAATTTCAGCTAATTTGGTTCCTCACCTTCTCTATAAAAGTAATTTTCAATGTATTGTAACCCTTGTGGACTGTATCAACAAATCGTTTTCCAGCGTTATTCGTTATTTTGAGAGTCTTTTTTCCTCCTTACTGCCGTTTACCTACGTTTTACAAATATTAATTTATAATTTTATTGCTCACAATAATCCAACTTAGATTTCTTGACATCCTCTCATCGACACTTCTTCATCATAACTACATGTATTTGGAACAAAGCTCCAACATGCGGTTCTAAATCCATATCTTTGATGTTAGATCTGCATAGATAGCATTCAAAGTACTGGTGACAAAATAAATTAAAGTCCAATGTATTGATCATTGCAGAAACGAACTTCTCCAAATTTTTGTACAAAAATTCTAGTACTCTTCTAATAGCATGCCTGGTGTTTTTTTTTTTTTAATCATTCTATTAGATTGGTGACGGCAGTGATGCTGTGCGAATACATTACTGTCATCATCTCATTGATCCTGGGTAATTTTGTGTTTGTTTAAAAATTTGGTGAAATGTAAATGTGTATTTAGCATCGTTATTTCATTTTCGACTTATTTTTAAACTTATAACAAATCTAGTGTTTTATTTGGTACTTTGTACAACCTCTTTCTTCCGGTTGACGTAAGTCATCTCTCCAGTGTCTCCTTTAGTAGTTCATAATTGTAAAACTGCTACCATGGATACCTGAATTTCATCACGTGTTAAACGTAGGCATTAAGTCAGACGAATCTCTTAACTTCGCGCCTTGCTCTTGTATCAAACATGCTTAAAATTTGTATCTAAATTGACCTATGTAAATTCTCATTTATCATTGTACCCAAAACATGCTTAAAATTTCTATCTAAACTGACCTATGTAAATTGGCATTAATCATCTTACACTTGTTAAACTCATGATACGCATGTTGTCATAATGACCATACGAGTGACATAAAAAACAGGACTAACATGTTGTCTGTTATTATTAGGGTAACCATTAACGGAACTTAATAATACCGGGCACTTCTTTACACGCACGCAAAATTGATCACGTTAAGAGCTGTACAAACAAGCTGAAAACTTGACAGTCTGGTATAAAACGGGACGAAAGGTCATCTTAGTTATCATTAGGACAATACGAGTGACAGAAACAATGCATGATTAGTCTGTTCTCATTACAGTCACACGATTGACATAAGCAATGATTGACAAGTCTGCTATATAACCGCTGTACGAGTAGTATAATCAATTCATAATACGTTTCGTATCTATTATTTCCTACTCCTTTTACTTACTTTAACTATGTTCATTGATATCATTCAAACATTTTCTTTGTTTACTTTTTTTTCTTCGGACTATTCAATCACAGAACATCATAAAAATGCCATGCTACTGAAACACCAAAGTAAATCAAGTGAGGTAAGAATACGAAGCCAGTAGAATGGACAATCAACACCTTTAAAAACATATTTCTAGTTTGTAATACAGCTCATGATAGTAATTGTATGATTTTGTTAACAAATAAACAGAAATATGTTTAAAATTAAAATAAACGTTTATGTAGATATTTCTCGACAGATTAGAGATTGCATTTTCACACATTTTCAAACATTTTCGGCATGTACAAATTTTACGAATGAATTTAGACGGATATTTTGGTTCTTATTTCAAGAATCAAACCCTAAGCAAAATCTTTTCTTCTGACATGGGAATTTTCGATATGTGGGTGGTTTATGGTGTTTTGTTAAGTTAGGTGCACGAATTTACAGAAAACAGAAGTGTGTTAATGAAGAATGAATTAAATGAATTACATCCTTTGTTATACACTTATATTAATTATTGGAATAAGAAGATGTAAGCTTACCTTCACGCAGAACAAGCTTGGATAATGTCAGCCGAATGACGCTCCTCGTTTCCACCCAGTTACAATGATCTGTGTTCCGCAGCAGAGGAAATAACAGCCTTTTGCGATATCTATACTACACACAAGAAAGTTGTGCGCTATTGTTATATGTCAATATGAATAAGTTTACATGGAATCAGAATTCAAGCCGCCCGGCAACAACTGATCTTCGCTTTTAATGATTTATATCTTTTCGTGTCTTGTTTCTGAACACGGTGTCTTTGCAAAGCACTTCCTCATTGCTAATAGTGGGGTTTATTTCTTGAAATGTTATGAACACGTCATAGAGTTGTAGATGTCATAACAGTGTCGATTGTAAATGATGACGATGGTTTCGGATTTTTAATATTGAGTTGAGGACTGCTTTTTCAACGCCAGTGAATAAAGTTTATTTTTAGAAAAAAAACTGCATTCTGTTAATTTTCAGGTTTAAAAAGACTACATACGCGATTACAATGATTATTCATTCTTTTAGAAACTTGATGGTGTGTTTCTCAACACACTGCATGTTCATTTTGTTTAAAAGGTGTTAAACAGGTATGTCTGTCGATGTGATGTAAAAAAACAACAATTCTTAGGTAACGTTGTGTTACTAAATTAGGTACTCTTTTAAATATATGCACAGGGAGAACAACAAAGGTTGTTACAATGAGAACAACGACGGTAGTTACAACGAGAACAACGACGGTTGTTACAATGGGAACAACGATGGTAGTTACAATGTTGAGGACACATCTTATTTTTTTGTGGTGCTCCAGATCTTTAATTTTATCAGCACTATCCTTAAAAAGAATACAAATATTGAATAATTCGTAAATAACAATTAATTCAATCGATAAACCAAAATGGATTATTTTAGGTTTTTATCATTACTACATTGACAAAGAATAAAATTAATTGTTTTCCGTCATTTAAATATAACATACGTCGCAGTTCTCAATGATTTGACTATACAGAATGCATATTTTAAGAGCTCATGTAAGATATTTTGTAGCATTGTAACACTGACTACATTGCACCATATATATTATATTTAGTAATTCAATAAAAAAAGTTTTTAAAATATTTTAAACGAAAACAAATTCTGAAAAGATTAATAACCAGTGTTTTCGTATTAATAATTTATGGATCCTCTCTGCAATAGGTTTAAGCTGAACTGTGTCCAAAATGGTCTGAATCTTTTATATAAAATCGTATGAAATTCTAATACAATAATTTTAATCGTGTAAATCTACAAGGGTTGTGTTGATTTGTCGTTAAACTCCTCCCATCCATACATTTTTACTTCCATTATTAATAACAACGGACAAAAAGATATCTCATTTTAAAACAACGGCTAAAATTTCCGAAATATTACATGATCTGGCGGTTCCACACACACACACACACACACACACGATAGATTAGATGTGAGTCAAGGGGAAATCGGCGTTTAGTCCCACTAGACTTTGAACACTTTACACTAGAGTAGGTTGTTGTCTTCAGCACTGAACTTTGTTGAATTAAAGGTTATATTATCCGTAAACGTCTCATACTCTTTTATACCTTAATGCTCGTGGTATGTAGATAGCAAGCGAATTCCTAAATGCCGCATTAATTTACATGTATAAAATGCAAAATAAATTACCTTGTTCTTAAGATATCAAGGTTGCGAAGGTCTGTTTCCCTCCAAATGCATCTGAATGTTTCAAGATAAAATATTAAATGAATGAAAAAAAGCAAAATAAATATGGCTTATCGATTAAAGCCACCTCACCCCCCCCACCCTTCGTTTTTTTTTTTTGTTAGAATGATGTTCCCTTTTATTGTTTCATGGTCTGTGGTTATGTGCAGGATGGAAAGTCTATAGGGAAGTTTTCATGCAAATTAATTTTGCAATCTATCTAGGTCAAAACTACTCGCCTTCGTATGGTATTACACTTGTATACATTAGGTAGTTCAATAATCGATAGATATACTCTTAGGGCGTTTTCAAGACGGTATGAGTGGAGACATTCTTGTGCAGTAACTTTAAATTCCCGAAGCGCGTGATTTGCCTAATTGTTTAAGATTTACATTATCGGTAATAATTAATATTAGGAAATTTGCTCATGTGTAAACTTGATACTAAATACATTATCATCCATTAAAGCATAGTACGAAAGTAAAAGGTATAGTTGTCAAATTCCTTCTTGTTTTATAACATTTGGTTTCAAAAATTGGTATGCAAAGAATTGTAAGGTATAATTCTATTCCAATCGTCATGCTGGAAACCTAGGAACCTTGCGTGTCTAGTTGATCAGACCACAGTTTCATGATGACGACACCATATGGCTTTCATTTTATCAATATATTGTCTTTTCTATACAATTGATCAGATACAGTAATTTTAATGATTCTTTTATTTCATTCAAATATATTTGGGTATCATCAGCATAGTGAGTTTTTATACACTTTCCCATTTGCAAAAATTCCCTTTGTTTGGTAATTACTTCTTAACAATTCCCCCAATATATATATATGACTAGAATAGAAATTAATACGGTGAGATGGAATCCACTGGCCTACAATCTCTGTGTGCATCAAAGATGTGCAGCACCATTCTGGTTTGGGTTAAAACCGCTATAAAGCCATTAACCAAGTGAACTGAGTTATTTTTCGGGGTGGAGGTGGAGTGGGGGCATAAGAGTCAAGTTTCCTGTCTAAGGACACAACAAGGTGGCTGAACCGGCCTTGTCGAGCCTTGTAATCCTGCGCAGGAGTTAAGCACTCTAACCAATGAACGACAGGATCACTGGCTTTTTAAAGTGAATCGATTAGTACTAAACCAAAACTTTCCTGTTGTTTATCCAATAAGATATAACATCACCTGTTATACTTCCTTATTAACCTGCCACTTAGAAAACTTTCCTAATCTTAGAGAATCGTATTACTGTACATTATTAAACATCTATTGTGTTTTCTGAGCAAAGTAATTTTATACACAACACTTAGAAAATTGTTCAAACCATCTTAGTTTTTTAAAGACCTTTTTTGATGTTCACTCACAGAAAGAAGACTTTCTGGCGGAAATACTAGATAACTTAGGCATGATTGTGACGCTCGTTATTAACCAAGCAAACTTTAGACATGATTGTGACGCTAGTTATGAACCAAGCAAACTTTAGGCATGATTGTGACGCTAATCATTAAATCGCTGCTATTTAAACTTCCCAAGGGATAGTTTTATATCGGTTCCAATCAGTGATTGGAACCGATATAAAACTATCCCTTGGGCGGTTTAAATAACAGCGATTAAAAGAAAAGAGGTCAGGTATAAAATAAAAGTTTCACATTAACTGGCTGACAATAGAAATGGGGGGGGGAGACTGTTGACCCCACCCCTTGTCCCAATGTGCGAGCGCTCAATGGACGCGCCATTTCTCTCCGTGATACGCCTCATAATCCCCAGGACAAGCTCCTTTTTTCATATTCTGGTCAGCTGTGGGTAAACTGCAAAAATAGCTAAAGTTTTGACTTAAGTACACAAGCAATAAAGCAAGTGTGACTAATTAACAGTTAATCCTTATCCTTGTATTTATCTTGTGAAAAGTACTGCCGTTCGGACATGTTCGACAGTGTGTGTATGTAAGTACCATTAATTGGTTGGCAAATAAACGATGCCCTATTTTGTTGTAACTTTAGAC
Source organism: Megalonaias nervosa (assembly GCA_016617855.1). Taxonomy (NCBI): domain Eukaryota; kingdom Metazoa; phylum Mollusca; class Bivalvia; order Unionida; family Unionidae; genus Megalonaias; species Megalonaias nervosa. Next base: position 25,981 of record JAECUM010036374.1, read on the forward strand.
GCCTATAGGACTTCATTTTGACAGTTCAAATCTGCAGTCACAAGTTACCGTACATGTGGAAACTGTTTTTCCCACGTTTTATGCCCCACCCTATTTCCTTAGGTTTAAGTCTTAAGGCATGTAACACTGTTTACTAAACGAAAATATTTATTCTGAATTATTTTTTTTTCCGGGGGGGGGGGGGGGGGCACATATACTGCATGGTATATTTTGTTTTATTTCTTCTTTAATTTAATCATGGTAATTAAACTTTACATATACGGCAGAAAAATGTCAGGTGTTAACTGGCTGAGTTTCTTTGGCGGAAATGGAGATGCGATTTTGTTTGCAGAGCAAATTACACAGCATTCATAGTGATCATCCATGGGATTTAAGCTAATTGGTGACAATTTTATTTATTTTTGTTTTACTATAGTACTGTTGTAGTGGTTTTAAAAAATCTGAAATTTACGTGAATAATGTTTAATTTTAACATTCTATTTATTGAAGAAAAGAATTGTCGTGTGATATTATTTCGTCTAGTGCCGGATTTAGACATACCGAGGCCTAGTCCGAGTTTCCTCTGACCCTTGCCACCCCATTTTTGATATTTGGACATTTATGTTGGGGTGTAGGGTCAGAGCCCATTGCCTATCGAAAAGTTGGAATTCGCCGACACCATTTGGCGTCGGCATAGGGTAGCCGCTTACTAGCAGGCCTAACAAACTTTAAGGACCTTTCATCGAGATATACCTGTACGAAATCGATAGGAATATGATTTATTTTCTCAGAAATAGCGAGTGTAGCATTCGTTATATCTTTAATCCGCTGAGAGACGATATGGAACTATAGCGTTGATGAAATTTGACCTGGAACTCGCAATTTGCATTCCGAGTCACGTGACTGCACAAATCTCGTAACCTACATGTCAGTGACATCAGAGGTCCAATAATCACGTGATATCAACAATAAACCATTTCGAAAGTTGTTGTACATAGAATTCGAAAATATTAATAAAGTCACGTGATACTTGTACATAAATATGATGCACACTTAATTCTCAACATATTTATTCTGAGAACAACGACTAGAAACCTGTCGGTATCCCAGCAAGGTGGAGAAAACCATATTCATCAAGTACTAAACACGTGTCAGCGATGTATGTTGTTGGTATCACGTGGCTACCACGTTGACCTGTGCTCTCCGCTTGTTGAATCTGTTGTTGTTGTTTTTTTTTCAAGCAGCTGCAACATTTACAGATTTCTGGTCGTTGTTTCCAGAATAAATATTTTTAGAAGTTTATGTTCTTTTATTTAAATATTACGTGGCTTTCATTTATTTGTTCGATTTGTTTTCTTACAGCAACATTAGAAATGGTTAATTGTTGATATCACGTGACTGTTTGAACTCTAAAGGTGGCGCTCTACAGTTTCGTATTTTGCATAGGGTTAGAATTTTAAAGACAAAGAATTCCCCCGGGTTTCCTGACTAGTTATACTGGCTGTTTAAAAAAGACCTTGTATATCTTATGTATTGTTAAAAGAACCTTTAATTCCCTTTATTTTGGTGTATGATTGATGGGTGTAATATGGGTTATAGAGTATACAGCTTGGCCTTACTCCAGATGTGCACCTTTCAAAAAAGTGCTAGCTCCACTTGGTCATTTTCACTTCCTGAACTTCAGAGGTAAATTGTAAAAAAAAGAGCCGATAACTTTTTTTACATTTTATATATTTGGTAATTCATTCATTGCTCTTTCAGAAGCTGGTATTGTCTAGTCATTGACATGTGGGTCGCGAGATTTGCGTGGTCATGTGACTCGGAATGCAAATGGCGAGTTCCAGGTCAAATTTCATCAACGCTATGGTTTCAGCTAGTCTATCAGCGGATTAAAGATATAATGAATGCTATACTCGCAATATCTGAGAAAATAAATCATATTCCTATCGATTTCATGCAGGTATATCTCGATGAAAGGTCGTTAAAGTTTGCTAGGCCGGCTAGTAAGCGGCTACCCTATGCCGACACCAGTTGGTGTCGGCGAATTCCAACTTTTCGATAGGGAATGGACTCTGACCCTACACCCCAACATAAATGTCCAAATATCAAAAATGGGGTGGCAAGGGTCAGAGGAAACTCGGACTAACCGAGGCCCTAAGCTATGAGAAGCTTTAGAGGCCCTATTTGGTATAAAATAAATTTGAGAGACCTCTTCAGACTGTGAGACCCTAAGCTGCAGCTTGTTTAGCTTATGCCTAAATCCGGCACTGATTTCATCACTACAATATTCACAAATGATAAAATAGAATATAGCATCTGTGGATTGCATACGTTATATCTATTTATGTATGGTTTGGTGTTCTTTTATTTTCTGACAAATGAAATTGACTGACATAATGTAATAATCGTTAGTTCTCTGAAAAAAATCGGGAGATATTACGAGATCCGGAGGTAGGTGTGGAAATATCCCAAAAATCGGGAGGTTTTTCTCTCGGCTTGAGAGTTGACAGGTATGAAATGTCCGGGCTTGTGGAATTTCAGTCAGGGCTTGTGAGTTCATTCAAGTCACCAGCCCGGGCCTGTGCCAAAAAAAATTTTCTTTGAGTACTGACCAGTACAGTACATAAACTATTATACCAGACATGTATATATTATGAGATTTGTCAATACGCTAACTGTAGCCTGCATGTAAAATACACTGTAATTGAATCATAAGAAGGAAGCTTCTTAATGTTTAAATTAATTACTTATGATTTCTGCTTTGCAGATTTATTTGTGGGTTTTTTTTTTTTGAAAAACTAATGCTTAAGTTACGACCGATGAAAACCGTTCTCAATTCCTTTTACACCTCCCCGGTAATGGATATTGTTTCACACACAAGTCAGTACCCGTTCTAGTCTCTTCGCCCAGAAATTCAGTATTATCTCTCAAGTGTTTCAGTGTTGGATGTATATTTTCAAAAATATTAGTCCTTAGGTGGTGTGTTGGGGGTAGGTAATGAATATGTCATTTACATATAACACGATTGAATCTCCTCCTTTTTAAATGATTTATTGCATTGTGGTAAATTTTTTATTTTTACATTGGGCACCATCACTTAATCCTTATCACATTTTGCACAGCACACAATGTATAAGTATTTATTTTAAAATTACATTGCTTTTTTAAATTCTTAACATACAGTTCAACAGATATAGTTATGAGTATATCTCTGAAGCAGATTCAACTTTTAATGTGCAATCCAAATCTGGTCTCCTCCTGTCTATCTCGCTCGCCATGTTTCTGTTTCTATTCGAGAACTAGATAGTATTGCGTCAGGGGACCACGTGATCTGTCGTCTCATCAAAACTCGGAAAAACTCGGTAATTTACGGAATCGTGGTATCTTCCGCGCAATATAATCACTACCCGCCTACGATATGTAATTTATAAACATTAGTCGAATTAAAATTTGTAGAGAATTATATCCATAAAAGGAAAAATTTTATTTCTGGTCTCCTTTAAGATAAGGAGATATAAACTGTGGGAAAATGTTTAATCACCATAAGTTTGTAAAGCTCATGTACAATAGCTTTCATAAAAGCGTGTGTGTTTAGTCAACAATGTAGCTGTTGTTATTAATTTGTGATTGTTTCTGAAAATAAAGAGCTCCTAGGGACTTAATATTGAGCCATAGTCTTTTAATTAATTGTAGCATAATTTTGCTTTATCTGTTGGCATCGTTTTGTCTTGGAGTGATATCTTACTGAGTTATAATTACGAAGTTCGGCTCATTTTGCCACCCTGCAGCAGATTAAATAATGATACTTTGAGATTAGGCAAGGTTTGTGGAATAACATACTCTAGAGGTTTCGAGTTTTCGGATTTAGTCCCATTGGTACAATGATGTTTCTCAAGAAACAATCATTTTAGTTACTGCAAGACCTTGTATCACCAGATAGACCCTTTCGGAAACAAGGTTATTCCTCTTCAATTGGAACTCTACTTTCCTCTCAGTGCGCATGCTTCACTTGGCACCTCAGCTCGCTATAACCGCAATCTGCAACGTTGTAATAGTTAGCAGGTGTAAAACCTGAAATACCCCAAGTATCCCTATTAGACTCCATAATGTCCCTTTTGGCAGTGATGCAATGAACAATCTGACCTTCCATGAGTTCCTCAAATGTTATTCTAGTTCTTCTTCTTTCATACGCCTGCGCATTAGTAAAAAGTCGACCTACATTTGAACTAGATTATGCCACTTTTTATAGACTATGTACATTAAAATGTGCATTCATTTGTCCATAATGCTTGTATAAGAAGACATAGACACCCTGTAGTCATGTGCATGGGAGTTTGCGTAATGTGACTTGACTTTTCTAATACCATTTAATAAGGAGTCTTTAGACGTTGTGGTATGAGGTGAGATTTTGAAACACCCGTCTTAAAAGTATGTTCATCTTGTCAGGGCAAGGCCATGGCTTGAGATCGGGTTGAGAAGTGAATGACCCAAAAGACCTTGAAAACAATGCGACCTCCCTACTACTTTAGTATACAAAATAATACTTGGTCTTCAAAATACAGACCTGCCAGGTGTCCTTTAGTGTCAGGTGTACGATTGGGGTCCAGAGGGAAGCAGCATTCTGGTCGGGGATCTGGAGCGAAAGCCTTGGGGGGAGGGGGGATGGTGACAATATGGTAGACAGCCCCAGATTAAGGATTTGAGGGGCAGGGGTGGTTAAGTTTGGGGGCCCTTATAGACCTTTAAATGCACCCTGAAGGCAGTCCTTAAATTGTCCTTTATAGGTATATAATTGTTATAGCTATATTAGGTTCTTTGAATAACGGCTTATTTCCACATATGCAATTTTATCCACGGCAACCAGAGGGGCCTCCATGACTAAGAGAGGCCTGGGCCACGTGACCCCTCTACCGGCATCCTGTCTAGCCTCCTGCCTCTTCCAAAACCAAGGCATTATTTTTACATCAGAATTCGATTTAATATTTCTCTTGGCTTGTTTTTGAACAACGCTATTTAACATAATGAACCTAAACTGTATGGTAAATATATTGTAAATACATGTATACAAACAATACTATACTTTTAAGAGTTAACATTTTGAAAACAAATATCCAAGAATATTTTGTAAGAATGCGCGAGAATGTAATAGTGATTTCTAAAACAAATTCGTGTGTTGGGTATAAAAATAGAATAGTATGACCTCACCTAATATATTTACACTTAAATGAAGAATAAACATTGAGAGAAACTGACATGAGTGAAGTGCGTTTTGGCAATCGTTATAGTTTTTCATAGCAAGTCTTTAATCAGCTCAGATTTTCCTATCCTAATTCATGACTAAGCCAAAGAAAGCGACGAAACCTCGTGATATTTTAAGAATATTTATTGTCAATAGCACGCATAGATAAGACGGTTGTTTGTGTAGGTGTGCTGCGTATTAGAGGCACGCGGTATTAGCTGTATACATGTTTACCGCGGGCTATTTTTCTGTTTGTATGTACTACGGTACTTTTTCACTGTACCGGTACGTAGGTAGTTTCCGTTAGTAATGAATTTACGGAAATTCCCGAGGACTCTTGCTACGACTTGAATAGTAGTAACAGAGTATTTTCATTAACTCATGACAAAATTGTTCGACAATTTTCTTTCCTTACAAAACGGTTGTAACTATAACAAATTAATGATGGATATTACAAATATAATTATATTTATGAAATCCTTCAAACAAATGTTTGACTACGTCTCACTTACGCCAGTGCAGTAGCCAAATGGAAGGTTGTGAAACATACTCAGGCCAAATCCAACATTGTGAAAACTTTCGGATTAAAATTAAACGAAAAAATCACATGTCATGTTTCAGTTATTTATTAGTGTATGTGAATGTGTTAAATATATGTATTCCTTTGTAAGACTGCGAATCACCCTACCATTTTAAAGAGTACAGTTGTTTTCTGTCTGAACTTACCGTAATTTCTCTAGTCCTGGTAGTTTTTTTTTGTCGAGAAAATGTGGTTTATGTTTATTGTCCAACTGTGATAAATTTCTTACCCGAGTGTTGGAATTCCACTCAAAGTTTCCCTGACTATTATGTCAATAGTGTAGGTAGAAATCTGTATTATAACTTCCTGGGTTTTCTTTTCAATAGGCTCTCTAATATCAGCATATCTTTCACAGTATTAGCTTTAGTGAAAGCTTAATTATCCCATTTTAGTTTCAGCTTTAAGAATGTAACGTATATAACAATTAACATACACATAGCACATTCATCTACTACAATGTAGTGGCTATTTATGGTGGAGGGTGGGGGTGGGTGGGGCTGTGATTTTCTTTTGAGCTAAAATATTTTCTTTTCTTTTATCTCAAGATAATTAATATATTTCCCAAACAAAATCATGGATAAAACATGGTGTTATTTTCCTATTAATTAGAGCAAGATTTTTTTTCTGCTAATGACAGTACCCTACCCTAGAATATTGCATTGCTGGTCCCTAATATAATTGTGGTATACCGCAGTACGTTCAGAATACCGCGGTACAAACATGTTCGTGGTACCCAGCTTTTGTTATCTGAGAGCTTTTTGTAGATGTATGTAATTAGCTTTTCAGCTGACGATGACATCAGTTAAAGAACCATCTAGTATCATTGATTAAAAGAGGACCAGTAACAAAATTAATCGCCAGCTAGGTGTAAATTAATCACTACGTAATAAGGTGGCTAGACAAAGGCTTGCCAGATCAAGTAGATCGGAAGGATAGAACTTATACATAACACCTACAAATTCAAATTTTCATAACTTCCAGATTTTTCATCCAGTTTTAATAAATTTTTAACTATGTATTTTCGAATCGCCTTTCAATAACATTTAATGTAAACACACACACACACACACACACACACACACACACACACATATATATATATATATATATATATATATATATATATATATATATATATATATATATATATATATATATATATATATATATATATATATATAAAGTGGAGATAACTCACTAAACGATTACACTTTTATGAGGTGTCATCTGTTCAAAGGGTTCACACTTATACAGTGTACAAGTACGTTAGTGGTATTAGGGATAATCATTCTTGCTCACCCACTGAACAGGATAATTTGAAAAAAACAATAACTGTACACTCCACCAAACAAAAATAATGATTTGAAGACGAACACCTAACAGCTTCAAAACAATTTATAAAAAAACCCACCATACTAAGGACAAAATTTGTTTGTTGACACAGAGTTCTGATTTAGATGATATACCCTTAATTTCACATTTTGGAAAAACAAGCACCAAGCAACCCCAACCCCACCACCACAATTTTTCAATAACCGCCACACTATCACCTATCAATAAATTTTCTTCTAACTCATATGTATTCTGACTCGGCAACGAAATACCTTACTAGCTACCCCAATGAGACAAAACCAAATTAATAACAAAAATAAGCCCAATGCCACAACCAGGACTATTTTTAAAAGAAAAAAAGCAAACAACCGCACTAAAAAAGAAAAGTTGTCTGTAAGCATCCAAGCCCAGCCCGCCACAGAAAAGTTAAAAACAGAATTAAAAATAACAGCAATAAATTTATAGTAGTTACTACATAACGTATTAGGTCCTACAGCTTTTGAGTTCAATTGCCGCGAAGCGGACTTTGGCAAGATGCCACCCGTCACTCTTCAATTCAGATACTCCAAAGGTTTTTACCTATGTGCTAGAATGATAGATAAATGTAAGCCAGCCAATATTTTACATTTTTTAATTTATAACATTTGCAAAAAAATCAAAACATTAGGTAAATAAATTACAGATTTTATGTATTAAAATAATAATAATAAAAAAACAAAACAGGCAGTTTACCTTATTATTGTCCAGCAATTCAGTTGAACATATTTAATTGGCTAACTGGAATTCACCAAGTTAAAAAGCAAACAAATTAAATTTGATTGTTTAATTATATGAAAATATAATAAGCAGAAAACACCTACATTACGTACAGCCCGTTACATATTTGTGTTAATACATATTAAAAATTGATAACGACAATAGAATGAATTAGTATTGAATAAATTGTGATATGAAACTCTGGCAAAGTCAGTTAAACCGGGTAACCTGGATGGTAACACGAAGATGAGAAAGATGTATTGGGTACTTACAAAATTACAGTAAATTAGAGTTAGTAGAATCAACATATATTTTTTTCATATACTTTAACATGGTCTCAGTCTAAAACAAATTAAGATAATCTGCAATAATGAAATTCCTGCCACATGTCAAGGGTCTATTAGAAGAGGGAATAACACCTATATTACACGTTATGTTTCCACTGTGCAAAAAACTGTAAAATACTTATATGAAAATTTAATTTTAAGTGAAAGGCTACAGAAGAAATTAACAGACAGGAGAAAGGGTACAACATGTTCAGCAGCTAAATTACTATGTATGTTGAAAAACAAAGGAAAGATGTTATTCACCATCGTAGTTTGACGGTAAAACTAACAATAAAACGGATACAAAGAGCAGTTATATTCAATCAATAAATCATGGCTAAAATCATACATAGAATCGAATACATCTTTGAGACAAAATGCAACCAATCAGTTTGAAAAGGATTCTTTGCTAATCTAATGAATAAGTCTGTCTTTGAACATCAGATGAAAAAAATAAGAAATAGAACGAATGTAAAAAAAAGTACTAATGAAAAGAAAGGTTCAAACTTCAAAAAATATATTGTCTGCAAGGGAAACAATGAGAGATGAAGATATGGTATAAGTTTAAAGATAAACAAAACACCGTTATTCAATCCAATTTATGGAGGCTTTACAGTATTTGAAGTAACTACGTTGCATATATATGACTTACTACAACAACAACAAAACAAATATGATGAAACCTTTTATGACTGATACAGATGTTCTATCGATTAATATTGAAACAGACAACTTTTACAATTATATGAAGCAAGATATTCAGTTTTATAACACATACTATTACAAACAGAAAAGCATATACGGAATAAAATCACCTAACAAGAACTTGTTGGATTGTTCAAAGATGAGAAGATGGCACACCAGTACAATATCTGTATGATCTTAGTGTCATGGAATTGTATAAATCCCTTTATTTATTAAATATATGTACTCGGGTTTCACTTTTTGTGTACAACGATACCCGAGGGTGATTTATGTATATTGTACAATATTTAGAAACAGTGAGTTCGGTTCATCCTATGCCGCACGTGCGAAGTGCTTTCGATAGGAAAAACCGAATTCTTCCAGCGCACAGACGATGTAGACTGCATCGTCTGTGTATAAATGCCTCACCGTAAGACGATATTTTTACATTACGGAACGTCTTGTCAGTAAGAAGTCTACTTAGGGACTTGCACATCTTCAGTTGTAGAGGTATGTACGTTATGTATTAATTTCTTATGTATATTATTTCTTATGTATATTGTAAGTTATAGCTATTGTACTACCACGTTTATTTTCGTATGTTTTCAATGTAGCTTTGGCTTGCGTAGTATGACGCAAATATTTTCTATTCTTGTTTGTGACTTAGCAAGAGATTTATATTAGCAATATAAAGTTGCATTTTATTAAGAAACGTTTAGGACCATAGGAATCTTATCGGACACAGGTTCACTTCTGAACCGGTTTATTGTTTTGTAATGTTGTACCGATAATGTAATTTGTATAGCTTACCGTATATAACGTCATCACATGTTATCGTATATGCCCGTGTCATGCATAGAACACGGTGTTGGATGTATTTTTAGCTGATCAGAGTGATCCATGGTGATCGTAGTCGACGTGGTACCAGCTGTAGAGCTAACCATAGAAGCTGACCATAGCAGCTGTAAAGCTGAACCATAGCAGCCGTAGAGCTGAGTGAACAGTGTTGCTGGTCGAGTAGCAGGTGATCGGGCGTTGCTAACCGAATTGGTGGGCGCTGATTGCTTGATTGACCAAGGAATTGAATGGTGGTCGGTGACTATGTATAATGCTGATTGCTTGATTGACCAGCGTGACTGGTAGCCAAGTGTGCTAGTGACGGGAATGTTTCGTGTTACTCCATGCATGTAATATTTTAGCCGTGGGCTAATTTTGGGGTTTGTTATACCCAGTGTTTTGGGACTATAAAGATATTTTGTATGATATCTATCCCTTTGTTTTCATCATTTTACTATTTTTGTAAAGTACCTCATTTTGCACTATTTGAGTGAATACATTTTACTATATGAGTAAAGTACATCATTTGTTTTTACTATTTTGAGCAAAACGTATCATTCTTTTCGTCTTGTGAAATTACTGTGAATCGTTCATCTTTGTCCTTGTACTGTGTAAGGTCATTTATTTGTATTTATATTTGTTGCATGATTAGGTTCGTGCGGATTATATTAATTTGTGCAATATTTGGATCTTATACACGCACGTATTATTAATCATAATTCTTTTCTCATTCAAGTCATTCATCAATAAACCTTGTATTTGTATCACTATCAAGTGTTCTGTTATAAATCCGAAATCCAACCAGGTTATCTTGTTACACTTAGAAACATCCTATATGCCTCTGAAACTGACATAGGAGAGAAAATAACTGTGTGAGAGTACCAAGAATTCTTTGCCAAAAAATGTCAAATTTAATATGCTTAAATACTGCTTATTTAAGCAAACTATAAACCAAAGAAACATTAATTCGACCCTACCACTACGAGATATACAAAGTCACGATAAATAAGGTTTCTCGCTCACCATATGGTGAGAAACATTATTTAGTAGATACTATGAATACTTTGTCATATTCTATTAACTAGTTACTTAATCTAAATCATTGGTAGTTTAACCTAAGATTACAGTAAGTTTCCATCTTCCGCCATATAATCTAACGGTCATTCCAGCCTTGTTGCAAGTTTATTTCCTTTGGGTTTTTTTTAAAACTTTTAAGTATTTCATCTAAATTTATGGCTGGTACCACATCGTTTTCATTAAACTTGGCTCCTATAGATTTTAAGTAAATTCTATAAGTCAAACATGTTCATCAAAGATCTTTTATGACAGAATTATAATTTTGTAATATTACCTATGTAGATATTCCGTTATTGCTACCATTAAAAGCTTATTTTCTCATTTTATACGTCGATTAAGATTTGTATAATCTTCTATAGGAAACGAAGCATATACGAAAAAGTAATTTTTGCCTTTTATGTAGTTTATTACTAGAATTATTCCAGAGTTGTCTCTGAAGTCCAATATCTGTTATAAGTATTATTGTGCATCAGAATTGAGCAGACAATGACAATACAAGAAATTTTTTATAAAAGAACCTTTGTATAAATCAAATGTAGTGCTAATTTTGTTTCTAGCACATTTTGACATCACACATAATCGTTTTTAGAGGCTATCTTAGATAATTTATCAATGTTTAATAGACTTTGTCCTATGAAGAATTTATCAATAGTTAAAAAGACTTGCTGTGTCTAGAATTTTATCAGCCGTGTTATAAGCATCGTCGTATGCAGAATTTAACAAGCGTTTAAATAAACTTCGACGTATCTAGAATAGAACATGTTTAGTTCGTTGTTCTAAATATGTATGTGTGCATTTATATTTACCTTTGTGTTTATCTACATTTGTATTCACTGCTGGATATTGTCTGATCTATGCCCTATTCAATGCAATGTGTTTTCATGTGTGCTTTTAAAGTGCAACCATAGCAAATGAAAAGCATAATTTACGTAAATATTGCTAATTTCCGTCAAAGACGTATTTCCTTGTTTCTGTAAATTGATATATTTTTTGTACCCCTGTGTATAAAACATGATATGTCATCCTTCCATAGTACTCGCGTTTTTGTTTTCCTATTTTTAAATTTTAAATCTTTTTCAAGATCAGTTTCTCAGTCTATTTATAGTAGTATCAATAATCCATTCAATATCGGGTTTGGTGAATCAAGGACTACATTACGTTTGTTAAGGTCGCATTAGCGGGTGTATTAGTAATTCTCACTCTTTGTATAAGCATTAAGGAAGGAAAGTCTATTTCTGTACATATCGTTTAAAGAATTGAACATTAGGTCCGGAATACTAGTAATAGTATCGTACTTATTCGGCAGGCACATGAGTGAAGAAGGTGGCAGAACTAGTCAGAAATAAATTAGGTATGAAGATCTTTATCAAGGATATGCTCATCGTCTGCGTTATTTCTCAGAATCAGTTTATGTCCGGAAGGAATTCATGCAAAGGAGGAATATTGTAAGGAGCTCAAACTATGCGATGAAAAAGGATACAACAAAGCAACATATGAATTTATGGAACGGGTAAAACGGTATACATTTCTAGAATCAGTGTGGTGTTTCCATGGAAGAGTACTTGCAAATTTGAACAAATGAAAAATAAAACTCAGAATCTGAATGACAGAAAACCTCAGATTGGAATGCATCTTATTTAACATATTTAGGTATTACATTTTCTATGGAAATATCTGATTCGGTCAAGGTATATTATGAAAGCAAAGCTAATGAAGCTAAATCGTTACTTTTACATAGTTAAGAAGAGCACTTATCCCATTTGGGACAAAATGTAGTTGTTAAAAGTTTGGCTCCATCGACGATTACTCATCTACACCAAGTTCACGCAAAACTAAGCTTCAAGAGTTAGACACACTTTAGCATCAGTATGTACTAGGCTTGGTGGAAAAGATAAAAATAAACGGAAAAATTCTGCATGAAGAGTACTTTGAATTTGGTCTGAAAATGACAGATTAAAGCATATTTGTGCATTCTTCGAAACTTGCTTGTGTGAGAAGACTTATAATCTCTGACCCTATACTGAAAGCGATTTTAAGAACTTCCACTCCAGATATAGACAATTTTTGACACAGATTGTATGACAATTGTGAGAACTACTATGAAGGCATTTTAGACGGTGCCATTGCAACATATATTGAATTCAATTATACATTTACTGCAGAGGACACGTGATTGTCTTAAAGACCTATATGGATGAATCCTAAAACTAAAGTTGGATATTCTAGCGCTATCTACATGTAGTGGGTACAAAATGGAATTTTGTACATAACTGCCTTATTAAAGATGGTGCATGGATTAATATCGATAGTTTGTGTAATAAGGTTGGAAGACATGATAGCGGTTTGTGCATTAATATGGACAGTTTCTGTAACAACTTTGGAAAACATGAAGGCGCTTGATGGATTAATATTGACAGTTACTGTATTATCTATGATGCGTGATTAATTTTTTCCATGATTGTAGATTATTGCTGCTGTGTAAACAACATATTACATAGGCAATTTTGTCCATGATCGTAGGTTCTATTTTGGATTCCTGAAGCGATAAATTGGCTGTCAACAGCCTCGATAATGAACCTGTGTAAAGTTTGGGGTAATTTTCTATTTGTATGACTATTGCGACATATGTCACGTGGCGATGTACTGAGAATTATATAACGACGGAATGAACCGCGACACAGAGTCGTAATAGTGACATGGAGATGTATATGGGGAAAGAAGTGAAAAACTATTCTTTTTCCTTTTAGTTATTTGTTCTTTTATTTTTCATTCTGCAGAAGTATTTAATTTTGTGTTTAGATTTAATTTGAGAGGAATAATTTATTTAAATTATTTATTGGATTTACAAAGTGCTCCTTTGACTGTTTGGCCTAAACAGTATTTTGGGATTATTGTGAATTCATTCAAATATTTTATGGAATACCATTGTGATACACCAAGACTGTTGGCACTTCAGCACATTCAAACGATATTACGCAAAATGATTTGTCAGTATCTGGAAATCGAGTGGAGTTCAATAAATACTTCTGCATAAAACCAAATGTATGAAAATCAATTGGAATTCTACAAACATTTATCTATGCAATGAACTGAATTGTTTCCTTATCACTGTTTTGTGCATGTCACACAAACCCGTCAAATTGATAGTTTTAGCGTCGTATGTTGCCCAAGAGTGGACAAAGAAAGTTTAAGGAAAAGCACGTATTACTACAAGATACCCGTCCTGTGTGGAAGAGCAAGTTGCTATGCACATATTCCAAAATTATAAGAAAAAAATAAAACGAAACCATAGTTTTCGTAATTTTGCAAAAACCCCTAGACCACCATTTTCAATTTTAAAAAGAATGCCTCAGGGTATCATATCCAAATTTTATGAAAAGAGTTAACGAAAACAAATTAATACATCCGTGAATAACCCCGGGCATCGATTATGAGAGGGCCATATATAAATCCATTAATCCAAACAAACCACGATAGCCACTAAAATCTCAAAATATAAAGCTATTAATCTTAGAATTTAGATTATGCAGATATAAAACAATGTTTTGTTATATATCATAAATGAAATAAGACTTCTTAAAAATAAATACTTTGTGCACTGAAGAGCCTATTATTCTGAATAATTCATTAAATGAAGTATCAAAACCATAGACGAATTCTTAGCAATAAATGGAACAAAGCTGTTAAAGTTTTAAGAACATTAGAAAAAATGAACTTTACAAAAATGGTTATATTTAAATTTCTTCCAGCTATTAAATGCAGGAAGCACAATTAATAATTTCTACCAAAGAGATAGAAACAAGAATAACAAGGCTAATAGTTTTGATCTCTGGCTTTTGCTCGAGAACGCTTACAGCACTAACCGACTAAGAGGCAAAAGTAAAATAAATTATACTGAGGGTTTGACAAATATGCAAAATAAAACCAATAGTACAGACATTTTCAACAATGTTGGTTATTTAAGATATTTAGTCAGAAAACTTAATAAAATATAATAATACGATAATTGTTCCAAAGTAGTCCTATAAATCTATATGCGCCATGATTAGAGGATGTTTTTTTGAATATGATCTCCAGAGAAAAGGAAGTAGCAATTATAAAGCCAATACGTTACTAAGGAACAGAATGCTGCCATATAATTATTACTATCTAGAATTGGAAAATCTATTTAATGATAAGAATCATAAAATCTTATTTCATGGTGTAGAATCATAAAATCTTATTTAATGGTGTAGAATCATAAAATCCTATTTGATGTAGAATCATACAATCCTATTTGATGATGTAGAATCATACAATCCTATTTGATGATGTAGAATCATACAATCCTATTTGATGATGTAGAATCATAAAATCTTATTTAATGATGTAGAATCATAAAATCTTATTTAATAGACTAAGATAAGACTATTAAACTCGATTATTCATTTTGGTGAATGCAAAATACAGATTAAAGTTCTGGAATAAATGTACCTGTCAGCTAACATCATTTAGAATTAAGACAACACATGCCACGTTTTAGACTTTCTGCATGCTAGGCTAGCGCCTACTTTTTTGCAAATCAAGTAGCAAGAGAATATAGAATAACTATCGGAAGGAGCATTAACATGTATAAAATCTAACAATGGCACCTTATATTGGTCAACAATCCAAGAATAATGTCTTAGACTAATTAGTTCGATTACAAACTCTTGTCACTTCTACAAGAGGACTCGAAAATTATGCACTTTGGTTAAAACTAGCGACGAAGAGTAATACGGTTCTCTCTGTCTGGATAATGCACTGCTACTAAACTAAAAATAATTTACAGAAGAGAGAGAACAATTAGAAGTAGAACAAAGATCATGTAGAAAGATTGCAACACCTACCTTATAGGAGATTAAGCTTTTTATTCAATTTCTAAAGAAGCGTATGATGACGAATATGTTTTCAAAACAGACCACATTTATAAGACTAGATTTATGTACCACCAATAGAAATTAAAACTGTACCCCAGTTTACGGTCTAGAAGATACACAACCACCGATAAAATGTTTTGTGCGGTTGTTTTGTTTTGTTAATTGCTTTGTTTCTTTTCTTTTTTTTTGGGGGGGGGGAGAAGTCTTATTTGGTTTCCAAAATGTTTAAATAATCGAAAGAAAGGAATGGAAGAAACAACAACTACAAATAGATAAGTTGTTTAATAGAGTAATAAACTGGAGAAAGAATAAGTTGGAAACGCAATAGATAAGAAAAGATGAAATAATGACTATGCTCTTGTGAAAAACAAATTATTGAGAAAACAAATATATAATACCGATAAAGTTCAGTATCTTTGGCTGGTGGATCTAAAACTTGAGAGACTTTTAATCCAATCTTAACAGATGATAATACAATATTTTATGCAAGTGGCAAAATAGAAACATTTTGCTCCAAGTAGAAGAAATAACAAGATCTATGAGAAAAAACGTAAGGAAATACAATATATTATAGGCAGTGTGAATGTAGTATAGAACATTTGGATAGAAATCTGTGGAGATAGTATTGAAGGTGTTCTAGTGCAAAACCAATGCGTTCCTAATACCATCAAAATACGGTCTAGGTGCAATATTTATTTCATTAAGACTGAGTTACAATGTCATGGGATAGTGTATACTGTGTCATGGGATAGTGTATACTGTGTCATGGGATACTGTGTCATGGGATAATGTATACTGTGTCATAAGATAGTGTATATATGCACTAGGATTTTGCTATTTAAATACAGAAGACTAGAAGTATACATACCGTGTTTGTGGGTTGTATTGCAAAATGTAAATCCTCTTTAAATAGACATATTGCTGAAAAATACATAAATATAGAAATAGATATCGCAAATAGATTTATTTCATAAAGTAAGGGATAATAGTTAGATAAATTGTAGAAGAGGTACATAAAATACAACAGTATTACCCATTTTCGGTATGGTCACAGAAAATACAACAGCATTACCCAGTTTCGGTATGGTCACAGAAAATACAACAGCATTACCCATTTTCGGTATGGTCACAGAAAATACAACAGCATTACCCAGTTTCGGTATGGTCACAGAAAATACAACAGCATTACCCATTTTCGGTATGGTCACAGAAAATACAACAGCATTACCCATTTTCGGTATGGTCAAGGGGTAGAGCATTATACCTGATAGAAGATTATTGAAAACGTTGACTGTATATTATATAATACAAGAGATGCCGTGTCTACGCTTTGAATACGATGCCAGAGGTGATTACAATCTGAAAAAAGGAAAGTGGAAAGAAAGCACAGGGTTGAATTAAATAAATACCATTTATCGAAAAGTTGGATCTAGAGTTCATGCTTAGCAACCTGCCCACCCTATAAACCGGTATAAATAGTCTACACAATACGACACAAAATGTTTGACACAAATATAAATACCTTAGATAATGATGTTAAAAGCATAATGAATTGAAAGAAGATAAAACTGACAGAGGACAATAAGGTCAAATTAAGCTAGACGATAGGTCCATTGTTTATTGAAAAAAGTAGTGATTATACCCATTGGCGACTGCTATTTAAACCTTTTCAAAATAGTCGGGTATCACATGGTACTGGTAAAATATGTACAGATTTGTTTTTGTTTCTTTGATTTGCTTTTGTCGTTTTGGTTGGGATTTTTTTTACATTTTGAAAATTGTGGTTTAGGGCGTTTTGAAAAATAACTTTTAAAATGGTGGTCGATGGTCTTTTGAAAACTGCAAATATTGATAGTCATACCCGTATACCATTCATATATTATAAGATTTGAAAATAAAGGTGAGGGGAAGGGGTCATGTTGGTGGTCCAAGATGTATACACTCCCTATTAATGCGTATTAAATTTATATTTTGCTTGAATTTATGACCATTTTGTATAGAATAAAATCGTACATACCAATACTTACTGTAGACACTGTATAAATTACAGCCGTACTAAAATAATCAAAAATAAATGTCATCATTTCGGATTCCCTTTCCACACGTCAAACTTTACAAACCTTAGATTTGAAAACCCATAAAAATCCCATGTTAAAAATAGTATTCACTCGTGAAATGTGAAAATGGTCAGAGTGATGTTGCCTGCTTGGTCACATTCGATTTAAGGATAATGAAACTGCAGTAAAGCAGCCAAAGCTACCTTGACGTCACGTTTTGAAATAAAGACTCTATACACTGATTGCTAATACTGTATAAATCGACGTGTTCTATATACTTAGCAAAAGGCGTGAAACGTAAACTCCACAAATAAACTTTAGAATATTGAATCTATCATTGGTCGCGGTATCCCTCATATAGAACAAAACACAGACATGAGCTGGTGTTGTGCCGCTCAAGTATAAGTCACACTTACTTGAACCAAGAGTACCTCCTGAATGGTATACCTCGACCAAAGTACAAAGTAGTGGAATGTTTTATATCGTGTGTATCTACTATTAACATGTGATACTTGTTGTTGTATATATGATGCATGGTAATGCTAATTTTGGGTATTTAAATTTATTGTTAATGTAAACAAGCATTCTCCTGTAGGATCCAGGGATATCACTTTACTCTCTGATTGTTATATATTAGTAATTCTCTCTCTCTGTCTCTGTCTCTCTCTCTGTCTCTCTGTCTCTGTCTCTCTGTCTCTGTCTCTCTCTCTGTCTCTCTCTCTGTCTCTGTCTCTGTCTCTCTCTGTCTCTCTGTCTCTGTCTGTCTCTCTCTGTCTGTCTGTCTCTCTCTGTCTGTCTGTCTCTCTCTCTGTCTGTCTCTGTCTCTCTCTCTGTCTCTCTCTCTCTCTCTCTCTCTCTCTCTCTCTCTCTCTGTAGCACCAAGCAGAGAGATGTGTCTTCTCTGATGCATCAACGAAAGCCATAGCATCCGTGACTACTTTAAAACCACAGATGCGGAGGGAATGCATCACGTAAGGTTCATCTTCGGAAAAACCAAGTTGACACCGCAACCCGAACAAACAATTCCTAGACTAGAACTATGTGGAGCCGTATTGGCAGTAGAAATAGCGGAGCTGATTGTAGATAAAATGAACATAAACCCTGACGCCATCAACTTCTACACGGAGAGCAAAGTAGTGTTGGGGTATATATACAACCAAACCAGAAGATTCTGTGTTTTCGTCAGCAGCAGGTTGGAACGTATCAGGAGATCATCGTAACCAAACCAATGTTATTATGTTCCTACTGACTAAATCTCAGCAGATCATGCTACTAGATCAATTCCAACAGCTCATCGCATGTCCAAACACGGCTGTCAGGACCAGCATTCCTGCTACATGTCGACAATACGCCGGCAGCTGCGGAAGACCCTTTCGAACTTGTGGACCCCGGATCAGACACAGAAATTTGTCCTCAGGTCACAACCCTTGCCACCATTTATACATCTGAAAACCAACTTGGTTCACACCGTTTCAACCTCTTTGCCATCTGGACAGTGTTCATACAAGCTGTAGTACATCTTATCCACATTGGGCGTTAATATCATCGAGCATCTACTGATGGACCATGCAGTTGTGGTAGTTGGCACCACTGTGCAAGACCACGCACCATCGATGAACTCTCTCGGGCAAAGAAAATCATCATCCGCTGAGTACAGCATGAATCATACGTAGAGGAGATTAGATGCATCAACAAAAAAGGAGATTTCCTAAGGGTAGCGCCCTTAGGAAGATGGACCCTATTATCGACGAGGATGGCATGATAAGAATCGGCGGTCGACTAAAGAACGCACAGTTAGACAGGATTGAGCGAAATCCTCTCATCATAATAGGTCGTCATCACATAAACCACTCTGCTCGACCGTCACTATCATGAGTAGGTCAAACATCAGGTCGTCACTTTACAGATGGAGAGGTCAGAACGGAAGGGTTATGGATCGAAGGTGCAAAGCCGTGCATTACCAATGTAATCCACAAGTGCATCCAATGCATTAGACTACGAAGTAGAATGGAGGAACAAAAGATGTCAGACCTGCCAGACGACCATGGATGGTAACCTCACGTCGGACAAGGCGAGGACACGCGAACAACAAACGGTAGGCGGTGCTGTTCACATGCATGAGCATTCGTGCCATTCATACTGAAGTCATCGAATCAATGGACACTTCGAGCTTCATAAATGCCCTTCTCAATTAGAGGTCCACATAAACAACTGGTTTCCGACTGCGGAACCAGTTTCGTTGGAGCTTGTAAGGAGCTAAAGATCAGTACAACTGACTTTGATAGCAGCGTTGACAAATACCTATGTGACAAAATCTGCACATGGTTGTTCAATCAACCTCATTCTTCACACATAGGTGGAGCCTGAAAACGTATGATTGGGATAACTCGTCGCATCTTAGACTCCACGATCTTGGATAATGGGCCCACTCGACTCTCGCAAGAAGTCCTCAAAACTCTAATGACCGAAGCCTCAGCTATCCTTAACACAAGACCTCTGGTTCCGGTGTCTACTGACCCAGAGTCGCCACTCATCCTGACTCCCACTATTCTTCTCACTCAGAAGGTTGGTACGCCATAGACTCCACACAGAACATATGACAACAAATATCTCTACAGACGCCAGTGGAGACTAGTACAAAGCCTTTCCAACACCTTCTTGGACCGATGAAGGCGTGAATATCTAGCAACGCTTCAGAGTCGCCGTAAATGAAAGTCTAACAGACCGGATATCAAAGTAGGAGACAGGCCCTGCCCTAGGATGTGCGGGGCCTAAGGCAGCATGCTGGGCCCAAGACAGCAAGCGATGAGCGCGGGGCCCCAAGCAAAAAAATTGCATTGCGGAGTTGATTTCCTGAAAGCGCGGGGCCCAAGGCAGTTGCCTCGTTCGCCTTGCCCTAAGGCCGGGAGTGGTAGGAGATCTCATATTAATGTAAGACAAGCAAGTTGAACAAAATATGTGGCCAATGCGGCTTGTAATCAAAACAATTCGCAGCAGCGATGGAAAGGTCCGTAAGGTCGAGATCAATGTGGCAAGACAAGGGACTACGAAAACCTTGGCAAGACCAATTTCCGATACAGTGCTTCTTGTGTCTCACGAAGATACGGAGAAAAAAAAAATTGTCAAAGTTAACATTTATTCGACTGCGAACTGTTATGGTGTTCTTTCAACATGTAGTCATGATAGTGGTATCTTTCATCAGACGTAGAGTGTTCTGTCTTATACAATGTTTTGTTTTAATTTTTATTTTGTTATGCTATCTGTCGTAAAGAGTATGCTATCTGGTTTTAAGAGTAAAAGTCACGTGATCGCTAGTGTCAAGCAAGAGGCTCAATCCGCCATTCTCTGTAAAGCAGCGAGCTCATTGTCGAACTGCAGCATTTTTTAGTTCTATTCGCTCTCGTTGCAGCCGTGGAAAACTATATTTGTGAGTATTTATTAATTTGGTTACACTAGATTCTTTAGGCATAATTGCTAATATAGTAAGTTTTGTATAATGCAGTTTTATCAGTGAATGTCTTATGGCGTGCAAGAGGACGCATTCTGTAGAAAACCATTCAAATGTGAAGTTTCCCATTCAGATGTGAAGTGTGCCATTTAAATGTGAAGCTTGCCATTCAAATATGAAGTTGTGTATTTCTGACAGCAATGACATAAACCCTTCTTGAATTTGTTGTAACATTTGTATTTTATTTGATGGTTAATTGCAGCTTTTTTACAGACATACAATGATGATGCAAGACTTTAGTAAATCGGTATAAACGTGTCATTGTTAATATATAGAATCATACACAGATTTGTATATTTTATAGTCAAGTTTAAAGGTATACACACTACATATCATCGTGTGTATTTGTAAATATGCATGCCCTCAGTAGTCAACGGTGCAATGAATACTGTATTTCCTTTTGTTTTCTTTCATTTTTACACTGCCCTGATCATACTACAGACAGTTCATTTTATATGGAGAAATTGAATAAATTCTACTTGATTCGGATGATCATTCTTGTCATCGTATGTTTTTGTTGGAACTGTGTTTAGCTATCTGTTTAGTCGTGCACAAATTTAAAACTTTCAATGAAATAACTGCAACCGTAAACAAACAAGTCGAGAGTAAGCTGGAAAAAATCACACCAACAAAACAGACCATCTCTATCAGCTCCATGGCACAACTAAAGGCGGGGAAAGCCCCACTGCAAATACATAGACACCAAAAGAGGCAAACAGACCAAAGCTGAATTTATCAACCATGAACACTCGTATCATCCACGTAAATTGACCATATTCTTCAAAAGCCTCGATATAAGTGCCAATAGTATTACTGACAACACCTTAACAACTGAGCTTGTAAGAATTCGCGGGGTGGAGGTGTAAATTTCTAAATTGTCCACCAGTCAAAACTACATAGCGACGAGGTGCACGACCACAAAACAGTTAGCGAAATATGTTGAGATTCAAAGAATAGGTTCATACCGAGGCACAGGATGGCTAGCCTAAAAGACAAACACAAAAATCAAATAGGCTACAACAGTTCTACAAAAATATCTGGTTGAATTTGGCATAGAATATCAAATCCAATGCCCGAGACAAAAGAAGGTATGGACAGGAAGTAAATAAGGCAGTACACCTAAAACTCATACGAGACAGTAACTCAACTGCGTTTTTTCTGACATTTAAACAAAGCCCGCCACCACTAGTTCGACTGGGACAATGTATGCGAATACCGGAACAAACCTGGTTTTGCGATAAAGTGTGCTGGCCATTTCTCCACCAAGCTGCACGTTCAGGTCAAGGTGCAACAAGTGTGGAGGTCCACATGAAAGGGAGCGCAAGTTCAAAGGTCGAAAGTGTGCAAATTTGTAGGGACTTCCACCCCACCCCCCAGTTCGATTAAATGCCCATTTTTAATCGGCGAAAAGCAAACTGTAGAATATATGCCACAAAATAATGTAATATATCGAGTTACAAAAACACTGCTCAAACCAGACAGAACTAGTATCAACAAACCTATCAACACACTACTGCAAGGGAAATAAAATAAGAAAAATAACCCCCAAATGGATCAAAGCAAACCACCAAACAGAAGCTAGGGGAAAACTGCAACAAAACTAACTGCACCAGAATACCTCACCTAAACCAAAAGTCCCTAAGAAAAGAAATGAAAAAGCAAATATTTAATGAAAAGCAAAATCCCTCATGAAAACAAATAATACCCCACTCAAGAAACAGGAAAGTGGCAGTCATTATCCCCACTGCCCAAAACAAAACTTGATAAGTCACCAACAAAATTACAAGTCCCTAATAAAATCAATTCAGAACCAGTGGGGAACAGTATGTTTGTTTGCAAGGGTATAGTAGTGTGTCTATAAACACTTCCTACCCGTTTGTCTCATAGTATGCTTGCATGTAAGGGTATAGTAGTGTGTCTACAAACACTTCCTACTCGTGTGTGTCATAGTATGTTTATGTGAAACTGTCTATTTCATCACTCTTCTTTTACATCCTACCTTCCTATTGTGTGATCGCTTGTTTATAAGTATGTGTGAATACTTCCTATCCGTTTCAATTTTGATGATAGTGGTGTGCGTTGGATTGTAGGCGCGTACGTTCGAATAGTATAGATGGTGTGCGCAGGATTGTAGATAAACAAATTGTTAATATTACGTTTCCTTGTCCCTATAAACTGTCGACACTTTATCTCTTCGCCATTTTAACATTACTATTCCCTTTGTCCCCACAAACTGTTGACCCCTTTTCTGTTACCATTTTAACATTCCCGCTTGTCCTTTTGAACATTGTTTTTCCTTTTAGACACGTTTGTCCCTATAATTCAAATTCTCATGCTAAGCCTGTGGACCCATGTAACATAGGATTTCCAGTTTGTCCACATAAATTGAGATCAACCACTGCTAATATTATTACAATGTACCCCGAAATGCTAAACCTCTGAACAATTTTAATATGGGATTTCCT
Source organism: Megalonaias nervosa (assembly GCA_016617855.1). Lineage (NCBI taxonomy): Eukaryota > Metazoa > Mollusca > Bivalvia > Unionida > Unionidae > Megalonaias > Megalonaias nervosa. Next base: position 49,719 of record JAECUM010036374.1, read on the forward strand.
GTACGTCCGCATAAACTGAGGTTAACCACCTCTAACAATATAAAAATGTACCTGAAATACTAAACCTTTGAACGTTTTTAGGTCCCGTATGTCCATATAAATTGAGGTCAATCACTTCTAATTACTAGTTACTGCAGTCTCAATATATAGATCACTGTCCTTTAACATTGTAAAAAATTTTGTGAGGACATGTTTCGTTTTCATTGAGTACACACAACGATTCTATTATTTATTTAGATGGAACAGATATGGCTTGTCAAAAAACTATAAATAACAGTTTGTACCAATTATTCTAACTGATTTTTCTTAGTCTTATTGATTTACAAAATAAAATAAAATAGATTAATACATATTTTAACAGTGCTCTATAGGGCCAGGTGTAGCTTAAAGCGGCTCGGGATTAGCTAAAAATGATGGTCACTCGTACAATAAAAAATTCCCTATAACTGCAATTGAGAAAGTGGAAGTTGCCAAGCTTGAAAACTCCAATCATTAAGCAATATTCCTACATTTAATGTCCTCAAAATTAATCAACAATGTCGTAATTTATTGATGAATACGTTGTAGAATCAAAAGACGTTATCAAATAACAATAATAATTTGCTCAGAGAGAGAGAGAGAGAGAGAGAGAGAGAGAGAGACAGACCGACAGAAAGACGGAGAGACAGACAGAAGTTAATGGAGTGGGTGACAGCAACAGTTTCACTGTCCACGGCAATTAAATGCTGATTCAAGGTGTCTGTAAATGCTATAGGTATGCGTTATTTAGAAACTGTCTAAATTAGTGTGCTTAAAATTCTTTCCGACACCGGTAGCATTTCGGTACCTGTGTACTAGTTAATACTCAGTGTAGCCCACCAGGGATTTAATCAGCATATATTATTTAAACGGTACACAACTTCCACAGAAAATAACAAATCAATTAATATTTTACATCTTTCTTCCGGACTTAATACCTCTTTTTCGTTTGTAATTTCGCAGTTTTCTTCTTCTTGTTTTCTTTTCTTCGGTTTTATTTTGTTCTTGCTTTTGTCTGGTTTTTTTTTAAGACTTCAGACTATAGTTGAAGCAAATTTGATGAGTAAAACTTGTGAGTTTTTTTTATATGATGTACAAGTAATTCTCAATATGATTTTTATTTGTTAACATTGAGCCTAAGGTTCTCCAACCTTCGTATCGTTATATGTCGGGGGTAATAAAGTACACCAAAAGCATAAATAAAAAAATAAGATAAAATAAAATATTCCTGTAGCAGATTTATTATTTCATTTCTTTATTTTGTATTATATACTCAATCACTGCTACCATATAAATCAATGGAAAAATGAGTCGACTTCCTTTATTTCTGAATACAACTTATTTCATGCCTTCAGCTGGCAAGCCACACTGCCAGGCAAGCATTCATTTACGTCACGTAAAAAGATTATATATATATATATATATATATATATATATATATATATATATATATATATATATATATATAATAAAACTATTCTTGTAAAAAAAATGAACTATAAACCATTTAGTTATAAATAAGCCCTTCCTGTTAAATGATATGGTGTGCTGATACAGCCATATAGCCTGTGTCAGTTGGATACTTCGATAAACCTATAAATTTTAAAGGTTGCACTATCATTGCACATAGTGACACAGTTTGCAAATAGTCTACCGATACAGACATGTATTGACTAGTATTGACTACTTAACGGGTCCGGGCATAACTTGTTTGAAACATACGCAGTGGAATGTCATTTTTCCAAATCTGTAAACTTTCTAAGTAAATCAGAATATAAAGGAAAAATGCAGTAACGCATGCTCTTGGTGTGCTGATGCCGATGGTATTTAACAGTGCACTCACGATTGTGACAGAACTGATTGTCTACGGATATTTCTATAATAATTTATACCACTTTGAGTTGGTAAAACAGGTGAGTATTTTAAAGACGGAATGTACACACGGTAGTCCCTGTTGTTATA
>JAECUM010036375.1:0-19243 GCA_016617855.1 Megalonaias nervosa
ATGATCGTACCACTTCAGTTTGCGCTTTTATACAGTGGTCAAGAGGTCTTCATAGGATCTGATGGCTCGTTGGATGTATGAGATGCCCAAGATCTTGCGGTAGCATCCCATTTCAAAGGTTTGAATCCTTCTTTGTAGATCTGATGTGAGCGTCCATGTTTCACAAGCATACAGAAAGATAGATATGACAATCTAGTGCATCAGCCTTATTTTGGAACCAAAAGCACATGAAGACAACCCACACACCCACCGACCATAAAATACGTTGATGAAACTGATATTATGAAATTGTGAAATCTTGTGAAAGTATAATTCTCTAGCACTGCTTTCAAGAGAGAGAGAGAGAGAGAGAGAGAGAGAGAGAGAGAAACCCTGGCCCCGGCAATATTTGTACCAGTTTCCGGTTTCTATTTATTTGACAAATATGTTGACAAAACTCACATCAAGATCCATTTTAAGTTTCCCTTTAACAAAGCTAGCCTATCAGTGAGAGTGACAAATTGCCCCACGTTATTGCCTCGAAACATGTTCACCACCGATACCATGGATAACTGATAACTCGCACTGGCGGGCCTAATACGGCCATCATTTATTTGTCAACGTTGTCCCATAAACAGTGCAATTTTATCACTTCACTGCTAAAGATTTATATTTCCGCTTGGCTTTCCGATCATAAAACCTTCAAACTGGATGCAAGCCATCTTGATGTGAGCTATTCAGACTTGATTTGATGGCGAACGGTACAGTGTGGGAGAGACCTCGCTGGATTTCAGCTTGCTGTGTCAGATGGAAGCAAATTTAGAAAATGAGATTAAAGTGAGAATAAGATCTTTAATATGATCTAGCATGAATACGGAGCGCACAAGCTTCGTAGGCGACGGTACCGTACCTTTCTTTGCATCGAGGTTTGCGTTGGGATTAGAGATGACAGATGGGGTATGTCAGCATGCAAGCTTAATGAACTAAGAAACAAAACACACGTAATTAAAAACTATATAAACAGCTGATAGATGACAATTCTTGTTCAGTTTCTAGGATGCAGCTATGGTCTTTTTTGCTTGGTGACAGGTGTAAGGTGTTTTACTTGATTAGATTAATTGCACGAATCGAAAATATCTGCATATTTTCCATATAAATACTACACATCTTCAGATTATGTTTTTCTTGATTTGTCATGAAACGTTTAGAGGATATGCACAGCACAATCAGAAATTCTTATTTAAGTCACAGCTAATTTTAATGAAAACGAACTCCCGTTGGTATCAAGATAGTTACGCCCACCGATTGGCCGGTTTTAAATGAAGATTACGTCATCTCAATGCAGATTAGTGTGCGTTCTACAGATGTTACATACTTCTGACAACGTGACAGGTTAAAGGTGAAGGTGTTTACATTTGCAACATGCTCCATGGAGAGAATGTTAGCATACCTCTATGATACTCCTACGTACTGTGAATTTTAAATGTGGTAATTATGCACTATCTAAGACAGACAGCTCATAAAACGGCTGGAAAAATCAGCCTGAACTAGCACGCTAGCTTAGCAGTTATACAAATAGGGAAAACAATTTTGCCAGAGTGGACAATACCAGCTTTTGAACGTTCAGTGAATGAATTACAATATGTAAAAAGGAAAGATATAGGTCTAATTTTTTTCCTTCACAATTTTCGTATTTAGATTGTACACCAACTCAAAATCAAAGTTATTCTTTTATAAACTCCTTTATGGTTTTTATTTTTTTTTCTTCTCCCAATTGTTCAAGATTTGCGTAATATTTTCCTAAAACAGCAAATGATGGGTATGCTTAGTTGCAACTAAATGACTTTTTACCTCTTTGTGTCCCGGTCAGTGAAAATATTGACAAAACTTAAAGGAAAATGGCAGAAATCATTATGACAGAGTTAAAGAAAGTAAATAAAAATCTAATGAAATCTGACATTATGCAGCCGGGTGATTAGGGTTGGAAAGGAACCGCCACCAATCACCCATTGTTTCGGAAGGGCCGGTCATGTAAGACGATAAGAAATGTGCCTAGTCACGCTTACTGTTTGTACCACACCAGTACCACATTAATCATGTTATTGGTAAATGCAAGTGATTATTCAGCTAATAAAAATTCCATGTGAAATATTATTTTTCCGTTGAAATTTGAACCAATTAATTTCCATTGTAATACGTAACAACAGATCATAACTATTGCCGATTTTCGGCCTAGTCACCACTTTACAAGGCTTAAATTTCTATTTAATACTTATTTTAGATAGTGATTTATGAACGTGGCCGATTAGATGGGCTAATGACTGTTTATTAACCAAGATATCATTGTGGTAGCATAATTTCCGCTGCTTAGTATAATTATATTGCTATCACCAGAGGTTACGAACGTAGAGGTCACCTTCATTTAAATTGAAATTCACTGCTGATTGTTTACCATTGAATATGCTTGGTGTGAAGGTCTTTGTCTAATTGCAATAATCGTATGTATTTTGTAACATTAACTATGTAAGATATAAGTTAATCAGGCCCCTAAAATGCTTAGTATTTTAAACTGAGCGGTATTCAATTACATAGTTTTCTATCTAATGCAATAAGACAATGTCGAACGCACCTATCATCTCCAAGTAGACCATACATTTGACAGCTAATTGATGTTTTCCGCCTATTGCCAGATTTATTGTCATACTGTATAACTTACCTCCTGCAGACTGATTAGGCCAATACCTGTCACGGTGAAGAAACTTTTCAGCTACCACCTGATATTCCAGAAAGTAGATTTTATTGAGTATTTGGTTCCGATGTAATCTAAAATTGTATTGATAATGACCATAAAGCACAAAATGTTTGAAAAAAAAATAAAGAAACAAAACGTAAAATTATCATGACTTAAATTCCGTGATACAGTTCATTAAAATTTTCACCAGTGTTATGCATAAGGGTAAAGCACCTTGACCTTGTTACGAGATTAGCTCCTGTCGAAGTGCTTATCTTTCAGTCAAAAGATTGTCGCTTTGATGTCTTTGTACCCTGACCACGATCTGTGAAAATATTGACTATCATACTTCAGATAAATTCGTCGACTTATTGTATCATTATAAATCATTGTCAATTATCGTTAAGGTTTCATCATATTTCTTCTCTCAGAGCGACAGGCGCTTATACAGAGATAAAACTGACAATACGTCTTGTGTTAAAATGACAGGTCCTTCTATAATCGCTTACAATTAAGTCAATAGTCACCGGGTCAAAGTTGGTTTGAATTTAAATCGATCCGATGATTATGTGATAATCGATCGGGTTTAGATGTCTCATAGATATAAATACACACCTGTAACACGAGCATGTCAAACCACTCCCACCAAGTCTCGTGTTCACTACCATACAGCTCTCTCTCATGCACGGCAAGATGCTACAGTTGTGACAAGGACTTTTAGTTATGCTTCATCGGTATAAAGATCGAAAACTAAATATTTAACTGTCCAGCTTGAACTTGCTTCAGCTAATATATCTCTTCCCCCCTCCCCCCGTATCAAGTTTATAAAATCTAGCAATATGATTCGATCAGTTCATGACTTTTCTTTCCTTGTCTCCAAAACTGTTTGCTAAATTTGACGATTTATTATCAGTATTCCTCATGAGGTAAAACCACATATGGTTCAGTATTCTATACAGGTAACAAACAATATATATATATATATATATATATATATATATATATATATATATATATATATATATATATATATATACACACTTAGTCACTCGCTATACTTTATCATATATCGTTTTATTTCACGAGATATATTGGCAACAAATCTTCGCATTTATCAAATTTTTTTTGGGGGGGGGGGGAATTAACAAGAGAAAAGTGACAAAATGGGTCGAATCAGATGGTTAGAAATTTGAGACTTGATAGGTCAAAACAGAACTGCCATGTAGTTAGATAATGAAATATTTTATCTGTATTCTGGATCGTATTCACTCAAAACTAACAGGTTCCTCTCACGGTTTTCTCCTCACATTATTTTGCGATTCATGAGAGAAACTGGTGGCTCTGAAGCCACTGCACGTGTAGTTCAGACCTTGCTAAACATCCGGGAAACGACAATAATAGCTTCGCAAGAGAGGTGGTATCTAACTGGAGGTTTAAGTATAGGCTGACTTCTCTTATCATTTGTTAGCAGTGGCACTGCGATGTCCTATGTAACAATGAACATACTGGCTCTCTATACGTATTTAAAATATTATGCTTATTAGTGCACTGGATAGCAAAGTTTTTTTTCTTAGTGAACAGTAGTAAATCAGTGCACTGCCTCATGTACTATCAACGTACCACTTAACACATTCTCATTCTGATCATCCAAGTATTACATGCCATTTTTTCTATTCAAACTTAAAATGTTGTTCATACACTGGAAATCTCCACTTACAACATCATGGCGGTAAAAATTGTCTGCTACTCGGCGAATTTTCGATGCAGCCAATAATCACTTGGAGCTAAGTAAATCAGAGCTGTACGGACGATGTGGTCAAGTTCCGATGATGTACTGATGTAGGAAACCTGTCATGACGACTGAATAATGCGTCAAGTGCGTTGTCATCGAGTAGATGGATACCTCGTGTACAGGTGCGCTTACGGGTGGTTCGGTAGTGTTCCAAAACTTTTGGCAGTGACGCTAGCAGAGTCAGGTGCATGTATTTGAACGACAGGGCTTTTTGCATCGAAAACAATGCGTATAAAACTTTCTACGTCGAGAGATGTATTGTCTCTACTCATTTTTTCCCATCTTTATTATTTTACCTTCAGTCAGGTTCACTGAAGTAAATCCATGAACTTATCACCTGAAACAGCAGCATGCGATTCAACTCGAGTCTAGTTTTGATCAGCCGTCAACAAATGTAGGACCAATTTTACACAAACTTTTTTGACCTTTAAATGATTCTTCCATATTTTACGAACAGCTGACGAATTAATGTCCGTGATAATAGAAATAGTTTCCACTGTCTATCGAACAACTTCATCACATCATTTTCTTATCGCTCACCAATGTCAGACAACGTGTACATATGTGTATTTAGAAAGTGTTGTAATAGACAATCCAGATAATTATAACTTTGTCTCCTATATAGGTAGTCTTCACAATGGTTTCCCGACCCTTAGCCGCCTATGCACGGTGTTACAAGGTAGTCTTGGGAATAGTTTACAGATCTTTACTCCCCTATGTACGGGGTTGCAATCCCCTATGTACGGGGTTGCAAAGTAGTCTTTCGAATTATTTCCCGACCCTTAGCCACCCATATAAGGGACATTTAGTTAAAATACAAATAATAAAGAATCTCTCCATATAAGAATTAATTTTTTTTTATACTACCAGTATGTAAAGTTGCCCTTTAACTGGTCAACGTGAATTGAATGTGATACAAATTAGCACGATTTAGTAACGAATTTGCATACTAACCAGAACCAAAACAGATTTACCGGACAACTACAGTTCTGTTTGGTTACTTGACCATTTATAGAATTTGCTTAGTGCATAAAGACAAGAGGGAAATATATACAGTTTTAAGAATAAAAATAATTATGAGCAAGGGTGAGACACGGCTAAACAACAATCACAGCCATGAAAGAATAGGATTAGATCTCGTCTACAAGGCTATAAGAATTTCCTCATTATTTGCGACAAGTTAGAAAACAAATATAAAAAATAATATAACAACATCTGGATCTTCGAAGAGAGACAATATTATTTGTGACCAGTTTTTCCCCTGAGTTTAATTTATCTACATTATCTACATGATAGACAAAACTTTAGAGAGGGTGTAATTGGCAGGTGGAACTTAATTACTCTGATTTATGCCCTGACGGAAGTCAGGTGGTAACTGTCAGTATTGTGCATATTAATATCATGGATTGCATTCCGGAAATTCTTTGCTTAACGATGACACAGATTTTGGCTAAACGTACCGTGATAAAGGTATCGGCACGGTTAAAAATCATTAAAAAAGTTATTTAAACTGTAAATGTGCTTAATTTTAGAAGACAGATGTATAAAGAATACAAATCATATGGCGAATAGCAGTCCTTTCAAGTGCACTGGATCTAGCAAGGGATCACGTGTGTCAGGGATTAATTAAGATAAATGCAATAAACTGACAACAAACAGTGCAAAACTAGTTTCTAACTAGCTTGAGCGCTTTCGACTCTAAATGAGTCTTTTTCAAAGGCAAACACAAAATAGTTGCTGTTGTTGTTGTTGTTGTTGTTGTAGGGCTTAACGCCATTTTTCAGCAGACTATAGGCTATACATGGCGGCCATTATTAATGGTGGAGGAAGAAACCGGGAAATCCCCGGAAAGAACCACCGACCCACGAGAAGCTACTGGCAAGCTTTCTCACATATCCACATTAGCCGAATAGGAGACTCGAACCCACGCAGACAGAGGTGAGATGGCAGTGATCCGTAACGGAGAACGCATTAGACCTAAACACAAAACAGAGACAAGACAAAAACAAACACAGAACAATCGTTGAAGTTACAAATTATTACTTGACTATTTCTACAGGAATAAGAGCTTGAACTTTTTTATGTTCAACTAGTTTACCTCAACTTGCTGCGGATGCTGAAAAAATATTTCATATTGGCCTGGAAATCGATGTGCTATATCGCCATATGTTATTTTATGTGAATTTCTGTAAGCACAAATTATATCCCGGACATTTCATTGTTATAGTAGTAATTATATTCTAGTAACAAAAGTTCTATCTATGGCCATCTCAACTGATAATTTCAGGCATTAACAGCAAGGTAAGATAGTTACTACCGACATATTAAATTTAGTACTCATAATGACTATAACGCTTCCCTGAAGCTGTTTCAATTTTTATTTCCCTCGTTATATCAGATAAAAGTTTCCATTGAGGGATTTAGCTGACGACAGTCACTGTGCCGTCATCAATACAGCCGTCTGCCCTCCATTGGAAATTTAGTATTCTGATTGGTATTATCGAATTTCCTACTCAGTTACATCTACCATTTTCAATTCACAAATTTCCATCCATTTTGTAGTGGTTGTGTCATTTAGATGTCGAAATAATATACCCGACATAACGACACGCTTTGTTGCTACAAAACGACACACATTGTCCCATTTAACCCACGCGACACCCTATTGACATCCGGCTCTAGACTGTGTCGCTCAAAACGACAAGCTGTGTCTCAGCCAACACAAGCGACACTATTAACATCCGGTTCCAGACTGTGCCTGTAACATATTTACCATTGACTGCAAAACACAAACCCGGGTATGGTTACGAACCATGACTAGATGCAGAAAATCATTACCACTTCGATACGTCATATGAACAACTTTTGAGAACTATTAACTTATTTTTTGTGTGCAAGATTAGTTTGGGAATTGGGACTATTCTAATTAGAGATTATGCGAATTATGATAAATTGAACATTCATGCTGATTGTCACATGCAATTTACTACTGATACCATTGTTGTCATTTCAACATGCTTTATCACACATCTGTTATACTTATCATTCTGCATATTTGCAAATATTATATTTTACGATTTTGAGCACAAAATTTTGTGAGGAAACACATAGAAGCCTGGAAGTAATATAATAAACTGTGTTGAATATTTATATTTGTTTTGTTATGTGCTATTATAATCTAAATAAGAATTTTTGTGGTGGACACACCATTTCTTGACACTACAAAACTCTGGAGAGATCTAGTAGCTGAAAAAGGCGTGAGCTGTCCGTCTATTCCATTTTATTTGGCCGTTACACTTGACACGTTACAACTTTTGGTGGCAGCGGTGGGATCGATGAAAACCTGTTTGATCCTGTATTTACTTCACACATAAGGGGAAAAGCTCATTACTCAACATTAGAGACGATCATAATCCAGGAACCACATCTCCCGCCATCGCAGAGAGCCTCGTCCACACATACTATCCTAAATACAACATCTAGTGGAGAAATACAATTTAGAAATAGTAATGGCTGTAAAAGGGAAAAGGATAGTCAATACATTTCATCAGAAAGTAGCAGTCGCTCAATTTTCAGAAATTATCCATCACATGTGGAACATGTCAAATTGCGTGATGGAAGAGACGGTAATACAGCTTTTCCGACTAGCTCACCAAATGAAACAAGTGGCCATACTGTCGTCAGCAGACCAGAGGGCTCCTTAGACCATACAAAAAGCATTTTGAATAAGGATAGACCAAGGTCATGTGACCTGTATGAGTTTATCTTGCCTCAATCTTTACGCCAACCCAGACTGATATAACAATAGTAACAACGGAGAGCCTGTCTTACCTATGCTATACGGTAATTTCTATCGTCGCAATTATTCAAAGTATCACAAACCAGCAGCATATGATGGTTTGACACACTGACAAGATTACTTGCTACATTTCGAGTTGGTACCTGACATCAATCACTGGAATGAGCATCAAAAGGCTCTGGAAATAGCAACTAGCTTACGTGGGTCTGCACAGGGAGTTCTGAGTGACCGCGACATGCGAAAAAATTACAGGAGTCTAGTCATTGCATTAGAAGCTCGGTTTGAGCCAGAAAAACCAGTCGGAACGTTATAGAACACAGATTAAGAGTAGACTGCAGAGGGGAGGGAAACCTCTTACGGAATTAGCACAGGACATCAAACGCCTAGTACGACTTGCATATCCAACTGTACCCTTACAGTTAGAGAACAGCTAGCCAGAGATTGCTTATTGATTCCTTGAATGACTCTGAGCTTGAATGGGTGGTGTTTCAATCAAAGTCCCAAACTGTGGATGATGTACTGAGAGTTGGCCATGAATATGAAGCATTTCAAAAGGGAAGACATGGACGCTTGAAACCCAAACATGGTGTACGGATGCAACGAGAAGTCTTGAACAAAGAAAACAGCATGTCCGTAGAGAAAGAAGAAAAACCAGATGCAAATGCTGACATACTCAAAGAAATTTTAAACGAATAGAGCAACTGGAGAATCAAAGTAAAAATAATGGAAACCCAAACAAGAATAAGCAAAATAAGAACAAGAAATGTGCTTATTGTGGTAAGCTTGGACACTGGGAAAGTAAGTGCTTCAATGTCTGGATGATGAAGGAAGGTTGGAACAAAATAACAAGCTAACCAACACCAACAGCCAGATGAAATATACTAACAGCAATGTCAAGGTCCCGAGAAACGATTACTAGCTGAAGCAACGGGCCCAGCTTCAGCTAATGTTCATTACCAGTGGCCCATAAATGAAGTGAACCATTCTCAACAAGATGGTTTATATGTTAAGGTTACAATTTATGATATTGGGGTCAGTGCATTGACACTGGCAGCTCAATCACAATTCTAAATCCTCAGAAGTATTATGCTATGGCAGATTCACTACGTCCCTCTTTGCTATGGACAAATCAGAATGGTGGATGGTGGCATGGTTACTCCATTAGGAAGTGCTGAGCTTCGCATCAAGATCGATGGTAAATCCCTAACACATCAGTTTATTATAGCTGATGTGGTGGCACCTCTTCTTCTAGTAAATGACTTTTTGTGTAGACACAACTGTCAAATAAACACGAGAGAAGGGCAACTTATAATAGATAGGAAATGTTTTCCATGTCAACGAGAAAGTCAGATGCAATCTGTGTTTAAAATTACACTATAGGAGGACATCATTGTACCCTCCTACTCTGAAATACAAGTTACAGGAAGGATAGATGGTGATATTGTAAGCTGTCAAGAGCCAGTGTGGAACCTTACAAGTCACACTTGGCACAGAAATGGCATACTACTTGCAAAAGTTGTCGTTAACCTAAGTTTTGATTGTATCCCACTTCGAATGATTAATTTCTCTCGTAGCTCCATTAAGCTCTATAAACATTCAGGTGCTGAAATTTGTGAACCAGTGGCTTCCACTTTTCATCTGGAAGAAATGGAGAATGATGACTTTGAAGGAAAAAGTAAATAAAATAACCACCACTATTTATCCTCAGGAACAGAACGTTTAAAGGTTTTTATTGATGAGTCAAGCAAAACATTATCTGGAGCTCAGCAGGACTGTCTACGAAAACTGCTATGCAAATATGATCAGTATCTGCCACGTATTTACAAATATAGTTCAACACAGAATCAACAGTGGTAATGCCGCTCCTATAAAACAGTATCCTCAAAGACTTCCTTTATCTAAGCAGCAGGCTGCAGAAGATGAAATCAATCGATTGTTAAAGAACGGCATCACTGAACCTTCTAAATCTATATGGGAATCACCCATTGTCCTTGTGCAAAAGAAGGATAGATCAGTGAGATTCTGTGTAGACTACCGCAGACTAAATGATGTAACACCGAAGGACAGCTATCCTCTTCCGCGTATTGATGATACCTTTGACGCTCTGGGAGGCTCCAAATGGTTCTCAACTTTGGACCTTGCCAGTGACTATTGGCAATTAGAAATTCATCCAAATGATGCTGAAAAGACTGCCTTTACTGCAACATGCGGTCTCTTTCAATTTAAGGTTATGCAGTTTAGGCTCTGCAATTCCCCGGGGACTTCCGAACACCTGATGGAATATGTCATCCATGGACTACAGTGGAAAACATGTTTAGTCTACTTAGATGACATCATTGTCTCTTGAAGAACACATCACTCGTTTGGAGGAGGTAATCTTGCGCATCCAGAAGGCCGGATAAAATATCTTCAATAAGCGTTCTTTGTTAGAAGAAAAGGTTTCCTTCTTAGGACATATGCGTCCTCTTAAGGTATTTCTGCTAATCCTGAAAAAGTCGCAGCCGTGAAGGACTGGCCTCATCCAGAGAATATCCATGAGCTGCGAAGATTCTCCACTATAACTAAACCTCTTCATCGCCTTACCGAAAAGAATGTTCCTTTTCGCTGGAACGCGGACCACGAAATGGCTTTCCAAGAACTGAAGGAACTCCTAACACCAGCTCCAATTCTTAGCTATCCAGATATGACCAAAACATTCATTCTTGATACAGATGCAAGTGGTCATGTCCTGGGAGCTGTTTTGTCTCAAACCTTTGATGGCCAAGAACAAGTTATCGCTTACTTCATACTAACATTACACAAAACAGAGAGAAGCTACTGTGTAACTCACCGAGAGTTGTTTGCAGTCGTGGACAGTGTTGAACACTTCCACCACTATCTATATGGAACACATCTTACTGTTAGAACTTACCACGGTGCGCTGACCTGGCTGTTACGTTAAAAAAATAATGAGGGCCAAATTTCCAGATGGTTGCAAGTACTCAGCACCTACACTTTCAAAATTGAGCATCGGGCAGGCAAACCTCAAAGAAATGCAGATGGGTCGTCAAGGCGACCCTTGTATGTCATGTGACCGCTGTAAGCGCCAAGAACTGAAGGATGCATCATGTGACCAGGCGCACCCCATGGAAGCAGAAACAAACACAATCATGGCCATCCGTAAGACAAAAGCCCGAACTTCAACAGATCTTTACACTGATGATGCAGTTGAAGAAGTGGAGTCTGCTGCAATGTGGTTTGCTCAATGCAAATATCAGCTTATTTCAGATGAACAAGGTAAGGATGAACATCTTTCGGTTATCATGAAATGGGAGCAGGCTGGAAACATTAAATCATCTTTGGAACATGTATCTCCATACAATTCAATAGTTAAGACTTACTGGTCTCATTGGGATCGTATTCAGCTTCTTGATGGAAAACTCTACAGAAAATGGATAATAGTTGACACTGGTGAAGCCCGATGGCAACTTCTATTGCCTAACAGCCAGAAAAATGAAATCTTGAAGATGTTGCGTGATATCCCCAGTGCTGGGCATCTTGGCGTGACTCGTACCATTGCAAGAGTACGAAGCCGTTTCTGCTGGGTCGGCTATAAAGAGAGTGTCAGACGATGGTGTCAAGAATGTGAAATATGTCAATCCCGCAAAGGCCCCAAGCTTCGTTCAAGTGCATCTATGAAACAATACATTGTTTGTGCCCCATTAAAAAGGGTAGTCTTGGATATGCTGGGTCCCTTCCCGAGATCAGATAGAGGAAACAAGTACGTATTAGTAACTGCAGATTATTTCACAAGATGGACAGAGACATTCCCTGTGCCAGAACAAAACATTAAAACAATAGCTAATTTATTTGTGGATGAATCTATTTGCCGTTTTGGGTTACCACAACAACTACACACATACCAGGGTGGTCAGTTTCAATTAAAGCTATTTAGCGAACTCTCCTCCAGACTGCAAATTCACAAGACCAAGACAACAGCCTTTCATCCTCAAAGTGACGGTCTAGTTGAAAGGTTTAACCGCACCGTTGAAGATATATTAAGCAAGTATATTACACGTGATCAGCAAGACTGGGATGACCATCTTCAACTGGCTATGCTTGCATACAGATCAAACTCCGAATATGATGATGATGGGACGGGAAGTTCAACTATCTCTTGATCTAATTTTCTGACCTCCCCCAAAAGTGGAACAAGAAACTGTTGACGACCCAGAAAATGAGCATTTTAAAAATCTACTTACCCGAATGTGGAAAATTCATGAAAAGGCTTGGAATCATATGATGGAAGCAAGCAACAGGCAGAAGAGATACTATGATTATAAGATACGGGCAAGACAGTATAAAATAGAAACATTGTTTGGCTCCACACAAAAACAAAGAAGAAAGGTTGTAATCCAAAACTGCAAACAAACTGGGAAGGCACATATCATGTAATTGGAGTGTTTTCTGATTTGGTTTATAAAATACAGAACGACCCTAAGGCAGTATCAAAACTTGTCCATCATGACAGACTGAAGACATTTTATGGCGAGAACCGCATGGTTGATAGAAACCTCTAATTTGTGTTGAGCTCGATGCGTCTTTTTTAACAAGACACAGAAATAGGGTATGTAAGCCCTGGTGTTCTTGTGAATTCTATTTGTGGAGTGAACGGGACTCTATTTTGGGTAGCCGGCATTAATGTACCTATTTGTTTTCTGAGGCATTAGTCGACAAATGCTCTTGGATATATGTACTGAGGTTAGTTGGTGGATTGTCATATTCACAGCCACCTGAAGGAAAGCCCAGGACATGAAAATGAAAGCCATTGAAGCGAGGAATCTCACTTTTGAGGGCTTTGATGTTGGCATAGTGGAGGCGGACGGACAGATTAGTATTTTTTATATGATACATTTTGATACATTTTTAAGTAGGGTATGGGCCGTTCTGTCCAGTGTATTGTGGGTTCGATTTGGTGCTCTCGATATTAAAAAAAAACTTGGTATTTTGAATAGCACTCCTTTGCATACTTTTGTGACAGAAATGACAAAGCTTTGCTTGATCCTTAAACCAACAAACAACAACATGCAAGTCAATGAAATAACTCTCTGCGTATGGTGGTTTTACTTTATTGAGTTTATATCATTCTTATGCATGTAAAGGTAAATTGAAAGAAAAGAAAATATAAATATTTAATTGCAAAGTTTATTGCTTAAATGACTGCGAGCTATTGCAAGCCATATATTGTAGTTTTTAAAATGTCTTTGGATTGAAGGACGTTAATATTGTCTCTCTGGACAGTTTTCAGAATGGTTGTCTAATGTGCTGAGTGTGTCGTGTCATGTGCCAACTGGCAGCTGCTCCATAGACAGCACCGACACCATCATGGTGAAAAAATAAGGTGTGAGTACTGCAGCTATGTAGTGTCCAGAAATGTGCAGTACAGAATGAAAAACCATTACAGGAGAAGGCATCCTGGGCAAGAATTCCAATCAGTGGGCCAGGGAAAGGCTTCATCACCGAAATCACACAGCCAGAGGAGAAGTCCATCTTGGGGAGGGCTGAAATCTGGGGCAGACAAAATAATGGAAGCAACTCAATCATCAAGGGTACATACACCAGAGACAAGCCATTTAGTATCACTAGCCTCAACACACTGACGCCTCCAAGATCACCTTCTCCCATTTATTTGGGAGAGTTCCCAGCTACACCGGAGAGGGAGGTCATGGTACCTCCAGCGATGTGTAATGTATTCAAAAGCCCAGTGAAAAAGCATCCAAGAGATATGTAACACCCACTCCATTTACAGCAGCCTCATCTAGGGGAGGAGATCCATTGACTAAACCTATCCCAGAAAAACCGGTGTCACCATATGCGCCAGCCAGTGATCCAGAAAAGCTTCACAATCTGCCTCCATATAATGCAGCTCCAATGGAATCTTCACAGCAACCATCCAGTCCTCCTAGAAGGGTATAGCTTCTGCGGCCAGTGCCAACCTACTTAGTCAAACACATCAACATGGAGAATGCCCAGACAAGGAGCAGTATATAAATATACAAACTGTATTCCCCCCCCCCCCACACACACACACACACACTTCATAATGCTGATCCGAGCGAGGCATTTGAGGGAGTTCTCAGCATCTACTCAAAAACTCCCCAGGCAGAATGTTTGAGGCGGATAACAATGAAGGCCAAGACATACCCTTCTGACCAAGCTACTGACTTATGGTTAAAACGGGTGGAGAGAGCTGTGCTTCCAGATGAGACAATTTATGAATTAACCTAGATACGGTTTCCTGATCCCAAGGGAGAATAAAAATATCCTGACGGAGGAGGAAATATCAAGTACTAAACAGATGGAGACACAGACGGAGGAATCAGCAATAACACACCCAGTCAAGATCACTGAAGAAAAGGAAACACAGTGATCCATTTTATGTTTTAACTTGAATTAGGCAATTTGTTTTATATTAGTGTTAATAATTATTATCCCTTCAAAAGTTTCCTCTTCTTTTCCTGGAATTTTATTCATTTTCATTGGCTGAGGGGGACAATCAGATTTTATCCTAAATAGATGTTCAGAATTCTGTAAAATGAAAAGAAAAAGTGGAATTAAATAATTCTCAAATGGCACTGTGTTTCCAGCATTTATAATTGACTCTCTTGTGGGGAATTGAACCCCGGTCTCCCGTGTGACAGGCGAAGATACTTACCACTATAACTGGATAATGATGTCTGTGTGTGTGTGTGTGTGTGTGTGTGTGTGTGTGTGTGTGTGTGTGTGTGTGTGTGTGTGGAATATTACATATTAGTATAAAGTTCAAATGGTATTAAGTATGGTCTGCGTCTTAAATTAAAAAAAAAACAAACAAACAACAAAACAATGTATTCTTTTCCATCCATAATCATATCCTTTATAGTTAAAATATTATCAGTTATATAACATGTATATTGCAAGATAAGAAGATACTCCATCTCTTTGAATCAGTATCACAGCACTTTGAATGGCTAGATACACGAATATACGATAATCTTTCTTAACAAGCTAGTAGAAATTTGAGGACAAACTTTTTCAACAAGAAGGAGGTAGTGAAACAATCCTGACTACCTGTCAACTTATATTCTTATAAAGTGCATTGCACATATCATGGTTGGAGATAATAAATAAATCTCCTTTTATTGTTTATTTCCCTCATGTTGGAAAGTTGTACCTCTGTTTCGAATGCAAATAGTAGTAACTGTAGTAACAGTTTTTAATATATGACTCCGCCTCCGCAAGTTTCTAACTCGCGACCTCCTGCTTGGCAGTGGGGACACACATAGAAAGACAATTGTGGGTGTTTATATATAACAAATCTAACGTGCTTTTCATTTGTGCTTCAGGTGTCTAGGTTTAGCTTTTTAGATTCGAGTGATTATTTGTTTGATGATGGAGAATCGGTGTTGAGAAGATATTTCTCAAAACGAGTAATTAGCCAAGCACTGAGCAGACGTCTATATGTGCAGTATTCGTGAGAATTTATGGTAACATGGATTAGTTTCATACAATGGATCATCCCTATATTCCTGAGGAATTCTCGAGATGTTTCCACGTAGAAGTATTTATTTATTTATTTGAGATATGAATTATTGTTTATATTGGGTCCTTGGGTCATGTTTTGTTTTGTGTGACACGAAGTTCCAATCTACATCTTACTGATGGGTCTTATTAATGTGATGTTTTTTTATAAATTTTTATATCGAATTTCAGGCTATTCAATAAGGCAACTGGAGAAAATATGCCTGCTAGTATTTGGAGTATAAGAAAAATACATGGCATTGATTTTTGACTCTTTCTAAAGGTTAGCTGATATAGTCCTTGATGACTCAATGTTGTTGTAATGTTACTGGTACGATACAATTTCCGTTTTGAGTCGAGTATGACACGGGGCAATTGAACTTCGGGCTGCAGTATGAAGTTTGCCTGATCGATCCTGACGTCGTGGTAGTGTTTGGAAGCACGTTCGAGAATTTGCTTGAGAGACACGGACAGGTCTTTACATGCCTTCGAAAAGGCGGTCTGGAGCTGAAACTCAGCAAATGTACGCTCTATGTACAAGAAGTACGGTATCTTGGTCATATCATATTAGCTGCAGGAGTTGCCACCCATCCTGAAGAAGTAGATGTAGTAAACAAATGGCCCACCTAAAACCAGTTACTGGGGTACTGAATTTCATCGGGTTTTGTAGTTATTATCAGCGATTCGTATGTGACTTTGCTGAAATTGCGGCCTCTGTGCTCCAGCTTACGAAAAAGAATCCGTTTCCCACTGAGCAGATGATCATCAGGCGGCATTCGGCACTAATATTGCCAGTACCCGACTTCATTCGTCCCTTCAAACTAGATACACATGCGAGTGGTGAATCAATAGGAGCAGTCCTTTCCCGGAAAATAACCGGAAAGAAAGGGTGATAGCGTACGAGAGTAACAGCGGGAGAGCTAACAGCCCTCGCTCTTTAGGGCCTCTTACAAAGACAAAGGAGAGGAATACGTACATTCTTGTGATTGGAGATCATTTCACCAAGTGAACTGAGACGGCGCCTCTGCTAAATACCGTAGCCATAACAATTTCACGAGCGTTGCTTGAAAATCTTATTTAAAGATTTGGCTTGCTTCGTATGTCCTTGTCTGACCAAGGTCTCCTGTGTGAAAGCGATGTATTTATAAAACTTTGTGACATGTCAGAAATCGTCTCGATAACGTAATCAGTGCAATATTTTGGTGGAACGATACAAACGAAATAAATACGTTTAAGATCAACCAGAAAACTGGGACCAGTACCTTCCTCTTCCGAACATGGCTTTCCTTGCACTGGAGCACGCTTCTTCCGGACTCACCACAGATTCCATTTGCTACAGTTCTCATGTTCGTTTCTCTTGGACTCGCAGCATACCCTCTGCATTGCCACAAGCTTAACTATTTGAGCCACAATGGGATATGGTGACATTTCCTCTTCCTCAATCTCACCATCCCAGTCATAAGACTCTTCTTGACTGCTGAAAGATTAATGTTAATTCTCAGGCCATACCAAGCATGACTTCGATCGATTGAAGTGATGATGGAGTCGCGGGTCGACTCTATCTCTGCTCAGAATTAATTGAGCAAAAGAGGACACTCCGTGGCTACGGCAAGCTGGTGGCATTTGCTTGAATTTGATCCGCAAGTTTCTCATGTATTCCCAAGTCTTTGTTAATTTCCTGTTGTAATTGTTGAGGTTTTTTGTGTGCTTTTAGAGAAGTAGTTCTAAAAACATAAGAGCAGATTCACAATAGGGTACTTTGGCTTAAGATAGTACCTTTAGAATAATTGTAAGAGTGAAACGTGTCATTTAAATTGTGATAGTTTTGATGATAGCACTATGTAACACAAGTTTTGTTCCTGGGTAGTAAGTGTTATTTCGTAATTGCGTATGCCTAAAAAATATAGAAAATGGCTATTATTCCCCACAAACTTTGCTTTTGTGACCAGGACGGTGATATTTTGAAATTTACCTATTTCCAATGAAAAACGGGAGAATTTGTGTCTTGTCGTTCACATAAAGTAACAAAAAACAACATATGAATCAAAATTAACATGTATTTATACTAAAGTAATACAAAAATGACCACAAATGATTTAGAAGTGAGTAGTTTTTCGAGATTTAGGATTATATTGTAAATCACTTTCATTTGGGGCTCCGAGTGGCCGAGTGGTCTAAAGCGCTCACCGTTACGGATCACTGCCATCTCACCTCTGTCTGCGTGGGTTCGAGTCCCGGGCTAGGCCAATGTGGTTATGTGAGAAAGCTTGCAGGTAGCTTCTCGTGGGCTGGTGGTTCTTTCATGGTTCTCCCGGGTTCTTCCTACTCCATTAATACTGGCCTCCTTTTGTAGCCTATCTTGTGCTGAAAAATGGCGTTAAACCCTATAACAACAACAACTTTCACGAATCAGGCTATCAGCCCATAAATGTAGTCTCTCATCATGTTCTAGTTATACTGTCCTTGATAGCGGCGTTCAAAGTCCAGTAGATCCTGGTGTAAGCGCTCGCCTTGCTCCTCCGAGTACGCTTACAAGTTCACCTTGAATTTATCCAGATGTGCATCAAGGATATGGACTTTCAGGGACATCCTGCAGCCCATTGTGTCGTAGTTCTTCACCAGAGTTTCAACCAGCTCCACAAAGTTTTCGGCCTTGTGATTGCCCAGGAAGCCCCGAACCACTGCGACAAAGCTGTTCCAAGCCGCTTTCTCCTTACTAATGAGCTTCTTGGTGAATTCATTGCACTCAAGGTTCTTCTTTATCTGTGGTCCGACAAAGACACCGGCTTTGACCTTTGCCTCAGACAGCTTAGGAAAGAAGTCTTGAAGGTACTTGAAGGCTGCCGACTCCTTATCTAGAGCTCTGACAAATTGTTTCTTAAGGCCCAATTTGATGTGCAGTGGTGGCATAAGCACCTTCCGGGGGTCCACCAGTGACTTCGCTGTGGCCAGTCCCGCCTGTGGTAATGCGTCTTGGTGTCCCTGCTGTCCCAAAGGCAAAGATAGCAGAGAAACTTGGTAGAACCACCTTGGAGACCCATAAGGAACGCCACCATTTTGAAGTCTCCGATGACCTCCCAGCCGTACTCATCATACTTCAAGGCGTCCAGCAAGGTCTTGATGCTGTTGTAATCCTCTTTGAGGTACACCGAGTGAGCCGGGGAAGAGACGGGTACATGTTCCCATTATGAAGCAGCACAGCTTCGAGGCTCTTGGATGAGCTGTCAATGAAGAGGCGCCACTCAATCTGATTACAGGCGATTCCGATTGCCTCGAACAAACGGGTCACATTGTGGCAGAAGCAGAGCCCATCTTGACGGGTGAAGAAGCTAGAAAAAGCTTGGTGACGCTTCCTCTGATCTGCGACTTGCACACTTTCATCCAACAAGTTCCACTGCTTGAA
>JAECUM010036376.1:0-37938 GCA_016617855.1 Megalonaias nervosa
TAAGTACTTGCTCCACCAACAACTGCCCATTCGTTCATTTTATCTTCCGGTAATGTAACATTTGTACAATTAAATTTGCGAGTTACTGTAGATTGATGATGCTGATATTGTAAATCCAATTTTCTGTTTACTCTGTGTTTGTGCAGAACGTGGAATCAGACCAGCATTATTTTTAGCGTACAATTTTCCTCCACCACTAGATAACCCGTCTACGTATGTTTTATTAACTAAATCACTACCAGATGTCGGGACAGCCGTAGAAGTAATTTTATTAGATCCCATGTTTATATTCCCTGTCAACGTTCCTCCGGATTTACTTAACATGTTCGCTATTGAATACGAGATTAAATTATTTGTAACATCAACATCTCTAGAGTCGACATAAAATTTATTAGTTAAATCCTCAGATTTGGTTGTCACGTAAGTTGAAGTAATTTTATTAGATCCCATGTTTAACGTGCCGGTCATTGTTCCACCAGATTTATTCAGTTTGATATCGTCGACGTATTTTAGTTGTGAATAACTTACAGCTGGAGTATTATTTGTACTTCATGGAGGATATGCTGTTTCCAGGTTTATAATTTTTTCCAGACATGTTTAAGTCACCACTTAACGTTCCACCGGCTTTATCAAGCTTGTTATCATCGACGTATTTTAGCTGCAAATAACTTACAGCTTGTGTTTGATTTAAATTTGCTGGTGGATAATCTGTTTCCAAATTTATAATTTTCTTTCTTGCCATATCCAAGGTACCCGTCATTGTATCATCGGCTTTATCAAGCTTGTTATCGTCGACGGATTTTAGTTGAGCATAACTTACAGCTTGTGTTTGATTTAAGTTTGCTGGTGGATAAGATGTTTCTAAGTTGATAATTTTCTTACCCGACATAATTAAGTCTCCCGTAATTACTCCACCGGATTTATCAAGTTTATTTTCGTCGACGTATTTCAACTGCAAATAACTGACAGCATGCGACTGATTTAAATTTGCTGGTGGATGTGCTGTTTCCAGGTTTATAATTTTCTTACCGGACATATCTAAGTTACCACTTAACGTTCCACCCGTCAACGACAATTTACTATTTTCAACGGTCCTCAATTACGAAAATCTTACAGCTTGAGTAAGATCAGCATTAGGACGTAGATAATCTACTTCCAAACCAAGTATCCGCTGATTCATTAATAAATTGCCCTATATTGTATCACCAGATTTTTTGACAAGATTTGATGTATCAATTGTTGCTGATGTTTCATCGGTGGACGTTAATCCTGATAAAGTTGTTCCGAACTTTGTGTAATAGGTCATTATATAAATTGTATAACATAAAATTATGTATAACATTAAATTATATAACAATGGCAAAGTCATCAATATTAAATTTTGATACCGAACGATTGATCAAGCATAAGCATAACAACGAACTTCCAGATTGTCACTATCTTATAGTTGGTCGTACAGGTTCTGGTAAAACAAATCTGTTACTGAATCTTTTACTCAACGATAACATTAACTGCGAAAGAGTTTACATCTACACGATTAATCCGCAGCAGGACAAATATGAGTTATTAAGTGAATACAACGATAAACTTCATGATGAACTTGGAGTCGGCGATGATATAATTTTAATAAAACAACTGGAAGATTTGATTCCCGTCGATGAACTTGATTCGTCCGAACATAAGATAATTGTATTTGACGATATTCCGCTAAACAAAGAGGAGATGAATAAGATCAGATCATACTTTTCATTATCACGTAATAAGAGATGTAATTCGATTTATCTCGCACAAGGTTTTTATAACGTCGATAGATTTATTAGGCGAAATACGTGATGTTTTATACTGTTTACTGGACTAGATAATGTTGATGTAAGAAATGTTGAAAACGAGCAGTGCGGGGATGTAACAAAAGATAACTTTATTAAACTATATCATCGAGCGACAAGAAATAGATACAATTTTTTTTTATTTGATAAACTAGCGCGTGATCCAGATAAAATTTTTCGTTGCTGTATTGATGAATTTCTCGTAGGTTAATTTTATATAGCTTATGGAAAATAAGCGATGGATTATCGTCAAAAGTTGAATTATTAAGAAAATTTGTTGCATCACATGCTGCTGCTAAAAAAGATATGAGGAAGGGCGACAAGGTCAGCGTGTTCCAGAAGAGGCAACCGCTAGACATTTTAATCCGGTTACTGAAACACTAGTTGGTAAGCAACCGGAAATACAAACATTATCCCAAGAGGAACTTTACAAAATCGAGGAAAAAGGGATACTAGGGCAGCTGAAAGAACAACAACAAGCCGAAGCTGAAGAAATTAAGGAAAAAGTTGAAAGAGAACGCGATATAATTACTGGTGTAGTGAGATATGAGACGGAAAAACAACGAAGAATAAAAGATGTAATTGATTATATTCACAAACAGGATAAATATTATGTACACCCTCTGCGATTGGAAGAAATTGCCGAGGCAGTTGCTGATGGAGATAAGATTGCTTTAGTAAAACTTGCAAGAGAAGAAATTAAAATGGAAAGATATAAGAATTTCATAGAGGAACAACTTGAGGATGCTGGGATTAATGACGATATGTATGAATAACATGAGAAACTGGTCTGGAAATGATTTCAATATTTTTATGATAGGACTTGACATTATAGTTACAAGAGGAATTCGTGCACAAGCAGATTTTGAAATAAAGAGTGACGAAGATCCATACTCACTCGGGAAGTTGATACAAATGGGCGAAGGTATAATAGCGAGGGTTGTAGCTAATAGAGCTTGGCTATATCGTAAAAGGGAGAAGATCATACATATTGCAAATACAATATTAAATATTGTTTCATTCAGCGATGGTTATTCGAGATCAATCGCAACAAACATGATGTGGTTTAAAGATACTGGAGGAGGGGATGCTATTTCAAACGAATTAAAAACTGGAGAGTTAGCTGATGGTGATGCTGCAAATAGACACATTCTAACGCGAGGTGGAGCTAATGTGGCAGCACAACATACCGTTGCGGCATTAACCACAGACGCAACTGGTGGTACTACAGTAGCAGCTGCAATAAGAGCAGCACTAGGAAACGCACGACGAATAACTTACAACGAGGGATATGCTAGACGAAAAGTGCTTGCGGCTGAATCACGACAAATGACTATGATGTTGCCGTTGAGTACAATATTTGGATTTTGTCACGACTATCATAAGGTTTTTCGAGGACTGAAGCATACATCAATTGTAGATCGAGCGGATCAAAATAATTGTCTTATTCGAGTTGGTGGAGCAGATGCAAAATTTGTAATTATAAAATTGGCGTTGTGGATGCCTCGAGTTGTTCCGTCGTTGGATAATGCACTGAAAATTAATGATATATTGGAAACGAATACGAAAAAGATTTACTTCGTTCAGCGTAAAATTTATCAAACAGCTGTTCCTGCCACAACAGATTACACAGGGCGTATTACAGCAACTCCAAGCAAACAATTACCAAGGCATATATTTATTGTTTTTCAACGAAGAGATCGAATTGGTAACCAACTACAAAATAACGTCATTTTCGATAACACCGATGTTAGAAAAATATTTGTTAGAAAAAACTCTAAACAATACCCAGAACGATTCGAGTGGAATTTTGCAGACGGCGCTGATAAAAATGTCACTAGGGCGTATATGCACCTTATGGAAGCGATGCAAAAATATCAGGAGGCTGATAGCGGATCACAGATTACTATCGGAGAATTTCGTATACTTTTTCCTATATTCTCAATTGATGAATCGAAACACTCTGATCGATATGTTAATTCAAGAGAGGAGATAGAAATAACTTGGACCCTTGCGCGGGTTCCACCAAATGATCTTAACGTATTTAATGATTGATTCATAACAATAGGAAATAAGGGACGAATGACGGCACAAGTTTAATCTGACAAAATTGATATAATCAACTATAACGAAAACCGAATATACAACAAGAGAAATATACCTAACACAAGGACAAGTTGAAAAATTGTCAACGGCGGCTGCCAAACGACATTCTGTTTCTTTGATGATACATCCAACGACAACGTCGTCAACATCAAAAAACGGCGGTTAAAGCAAAGTTAACACAACAGCAGGTTGATAAACTTGATAAAAAAAACTGCGGCAAAAAAACGTTTGTTCTTAAACTATCTGTTGCACAAGTAACAGCGATGTCAAAACATGGTGGTTTTTTTTGGACCAGCACTTTCAACAATAGCTAGTACTATTATTCCAAAGGTTCTAACTGTGCTAGGAACACTGAGACTAGCAGCAGCGTCAGGAGCAGTATCAGGAGCAACTAAAAGAGCGGTATCCGGAGATGGTATCAAACAGATCTATCGTTGAAATTTTATGTAACAATAATAATATAATGCCAGCATAAAGAAAATCAACGACTAAAAAAGAGAGAACGACGAAACGCCCTCGAGCACTAAAACAAGAAGGAATTTTTCCAATAGCTCCACTGATAGCGGGATTAGCGGGAAGTCTACTTCTAACTCTTCTAGGAATTGGGCGCGGAATAATGTTATCAGGAACCAGACGCCGTTGAGTAATTTAGATATACTTGAAAGAATAAAATCCGACGACAACGACAAGTCGTCGTTGATCAATTTCATGGAGTATTTTCCAAAGATGAACTTGATGACATACCAGCAGGTGGTTCGTGTATTATAAACATCCAAAACTTCAATGATGGATCTGGTACTCATTGGGTTGCTGTTCATGATAACAATTATTTCGATTCATTCGGACTTCCTTGGAGTGATCTTATAAAAAAAAAATATATTTTCAAAACATTTTAGAAAATAAATTATTCGTCTAATCAACTATAGCCTCTTGGAACATCGGCCTGTGGTTATTATTGTATAATTTTTATCAAGCAAATGTCGAAAAATCCCAATTTTTTAAAGTTTATTTTACAACTTGATAGGTACCATGCGAAAATAACGACTACGTTGCAATAAATTATTTGCAATAAATTTTGTGTGACAATCAAATATAAAATGTCGCAAACAATAATGTACTGCCTCAAATGTAAAACTAGAACGCCCTACAAGGACGAAAAAGCGGAAAGTACAAAGAATAACAGAATGATGTTAAAAGGTATTTGTACCGTTTGTGGTCAAAAAATGTGTTTATTTCTTCAAAGGTGTCTCCGCTCTTGACGACCTCATCGTTGGTATCTTCTCCGACAGAGCGGATGGGATTGCCTTCAACACCATCGTTGACAACTACGACGGCTTTGCCGTGAACGTTAGGTTCCATTATGGATAGAATTATTTTAGTCGATGATTAAGTAATAATGAATCAACAACGATGAAGTCAATCCCGGAGAGATCGAGGTTGCAGTTGTGGTGTGATAAAGATCTTTTTATCGAGCAAGACAAAATTGTTACGTATTGTCAATCCTGCAATCGCCAAGAAATAATTGGATCTGGAATTGATATACATAAAGTTATTGGCAAGTTACCAAAACCAAAAGGCGGTTGGACATTACCAGGCCATAAATATACTGGTCCGTATAATCCACTACACAAACATCTAGATGAAAATGATAATCCACTACCAGGACAAGAACCTTATAATCAAGTTGATGCAATAGCAATGCGTCACGATATTTGTTATCGTGATAATTGGCAAGATAAACACAGTTGTGATAAGGCAATGTTAGACGAACTTAAAGATATGAATTGTACTAATCTGCGAGAACGATTTGATAGAAGATTAGTTCAAGGAATAGTTGGAACAAAGTGTAAACTTGGTCTAGGAAAAGAATTGTATGATAATACTGTAAAGTTACTCGCATCAGAGCTACAAATTTTTTTTTTTTTTTAGCGACGTAAGGTTGTTGCAAACGCCGTAGATGATATCTGGGAGATAGATTTAGTTGATATGTCAAGTCTTTCTCAGTCAAATAATAACAATAAATTTTTATTTAACATCATCGATGTATTTAGTAAATACGCATTTAGTGCACCAATCGCTGATAAAACAGGTACATCGATAAATGATGCGCTAAAGCAGGTAATATTAAGTACCGAGAGAAAACCTAATAAGATTTGGACAGATCATGGTGCAGAATGTTTTTAATAAAATAATTTGAACAGTTTTTAGATCAAAATA
The DNA here is from genome assembly GCA_016617855.1 of Megalonaias nervosa. Classification (NCBI taxonomy): domain Eukaryota; kingdom Metazoa; phylum Mollusca; class Bivalvia; order Unionida; family Unionidae; genus Megalonaias; species Megalonaias nervosa. The sequence goes on from JAECUM010036376.1 coordinate 6,150, forward strand.
ATATAAGGAAATATGTTACTGGAAACGAAGGAAAAAGTGTTGTCGTTGAAAGGTTTAACCAACGTTGAATGAATTGATTCATAAACATCTTACAACTAAAAATACTAGTAGGTATATTGATGATCTTCGGCAAATCGTTGACAAATACAATAAAACGAAGCATAAAACTATTTAAATGTCACCGAACGATACAATTAAAATCCATTGTGGGCAAATGAAAATACGTATCGGAGGCATAAATTTAAAGTTGGTGATCGAGTTTGAATTTCACTGACAAAAAGAATATTTGAGAAAGGATTTACTCCGAACTGGAGTGAAGAAGTATTTGTCGTTGATAAAGTTTTGATAACAATACATGTGACATATGCGTTGAAAGATCTAGCAGGTGAGCCTGTAATTGATAGTTTCTACGAACAGGAATTACAGAAGACTGAACAAGATGTTTTCATTATCGAACGAGTAATGAAAAAACGTGGCAATTAAAGCCTTGTTAAGTGGCGTGGATATAGTGATAAATTTAATAGTTGGATACCAGCTAGAGAAATTGTTGTTGGGATATAACATTTTTATAAATTTCTTCGTACTTACGTAATACATTTTAGAGGTTTACGTAACGATATCAAACACTGTCGGCGATCATCAGAGATCGTCATCAGATTAAATATTTTAACGAAAATAAAATCGAATTTTATACTTTTTAATCGTTCTGAAAATTTCATGTTTAAAAACGGTTTTATCAACCGCTAGAACGATTGATTTTCGTCCATTGTAAAATTAAATTTCAAATTTTCTTCGTGATATGATATTTTACATTATACCGACCAGTTGTTGGTCATCCATATTTTCTTCTGTCACGCTGTGTTTTTGAGGTATCGTTGACAATTTCGTCATAGACAACTTCGTCGTAGACAACTTCGTCGTTGTCGTCAACATCAGCTTCAATAATATTTTCTGGTTCGCTAACATCTACGTCATCTTCGATAATATTAATTTTTTTTTGCATCCGTTGGTGGTAAAGTTGCATCGTAAATATATTTTAATTTCTCCAGGAGATTCATTATATAATTTTATGTGGTTATAGATAATATAAAACGGATAAGATAAAATCTATGGAGCATGCTAGGATGTACAATCTTAGTACACTCAAAGAAGCTGTATAAAAAAGTATGAGATAAAGAAGCTGTGTATCTGAGGTATATCTCAGAAAAAGCTTCTCAATCGACGATAAATCGACGATAAATCGACGATATTGTTTGATAAAAATCATTACGTTTGGATTAAAAATTTTAATGGGCTTGTTGGTAAACAGCATAGTAAGCAAAAGAATAAGGAATTCTTTTGTTATCGCTGTTTATACGGCTGTTCCGACGACGAAAAATTACAGAAGCATTTACAATACTGTTCGGAAGTACAAACAGTAACAATGCCAAAGGAAAAAGATAAAAATTTATCAACTATAATCATAACCTAATGATACCCTTTGTTATTTATGCCGACTTCGAATGTTTACTTCAACCTGTACTTGGCGCTGAAAATAATCCTGATCAATCAAGTACAAGAAAAATTCAAAATCACATTCCATGCGGAGTAGCGTATAAAGTAGTCTGTTGTGTTGATCCAAGTTTATCAAAGCCAATAAAATTATATCGTGGTGAGGATCCAGCTGTTTGGCTTCTAAAGCAGTTGATTGATGAAGTTGATAATATATTTAGTAGATTAAAAAGAATCGTTCCGATGATGAAGTTAACGGTAGAGCAGGAAATTGATCATGAAAAAGCAGAATTTTGTCATACTTGTGAAAAACCTTTTGATGCAGAATCTAATAATAAAAAAGTACATGATCATTGCCATTTAACAGGAAAATATCATGGAGATGCTCATGATAAATGCAATCTAAAATTTCATGCTCCAGATTTTATTCCAGTTGTTCTTCATAATTTCCCAGGATACGATAGTCACGTCATAGTAGAAGCTTTTGGTGACCCTGAAATAAAGTCTCGTTTATATATGTCGGTTACGCTAGGTAAGTTGCGTTTCATTGTTAGTCTGCAATTTATGGCTGCGTCGCTAGATCAGCTAGTGAAAGGATGTAACGAGTTTTATAACTTAATAGACTGCTTCGACAGAGACGGAGTCTCCAAGTCAGTCTTGTTAATGAAAAAAGGAGTATTTCCGTGTGAGTACCTCGGCGATTGGAGTAAATTTGATGAAACTTCCTTGCCTGAAATAAAGAAATTTTACTCACAACTAAAAAAATGAAAATATATCAAATGACGATTACGAGTACGCACAACTTTTTTGGAAAAAAAATTGATTGTAAAACATTTGGTGATTACCATGATTTGTACTTGAAAACTGATGTATTATTGCTAGCGGACGTATTTGAAAGTTTTCATCGAGTAAGTTATAAAAATTATGGACTAGATCCTTGTTGGTATTATTTTGCTCCTGGACTATCTTGGGATGCTTTATTAAAGTTTAGTAAAATCGAGTTGGAATTGTCAACAGAAGTCGACATGTTCAACTTCATTGAAAAAGGTATTCGAGGTGGTATTAGCGTCATCGTAAAAAATATTCCGAGGCAAATAATAAATATATGAAAAACTATATTCGTGACAAGCCAGTAATATACATCATCTATGTAAACGAAAATAATTTGTATGGTTATGCAATGTCAGAACCAATGCAATTTGGGGGATTTCGTTGGATTACACCTCATCAATTTCTAGCGGAGACTGAAAAAGATACCAGACGATGTTTCGTATTTCGTTGAAGTTGATCTTGACTAACCTACTACGTTACATAAATTACATAACGATTAGCTGTTTTGTGCTGAATCACTGATAATAAATTATAGTTTATTATCTCGAGAACAACAGGAAATAGCATCACCGAGACAAAATTCAATGGTAAAATACTAGTTCCAAATTTGCTCAACAAGCGAAATTATGTTTTACATTACAAGCAGTAGATGTTGGTCTTGTCCTGAGAAAAGTTCATCGAGTGTTAAAGTTTAAACAAGCACCGTGGATAAAAGGTTATATTAGCTCAAACACTACTAGAAGAGCCGTAGCTAAAACCGACTTTGAAAAAAATTTCTTTAAGCTCATGAATAACTCCGTCTTTGGTAAGACAATGGAAAATATAAGAAAACGAGTAAATATTGAACTAGTTAATGATGTCAACCGTAGAAATAAACTTGTATCAGATGACAGTTTCGTTAGCACGAAAATTTTTAATGAAAAACTTGTAGCGATACAACGACGAAAAACGAATTTAAAATTTAATAAACCTATTTATGTTGGAGCTTTCGTGTTAGATTTATCAAAGTGGTTAATTTACGATTTCCATTACAATTTTTTTAAATCAAAGTGGCCGTCGAGCAGATTATTGTTTACTGATACTGACTCTTTGGTTTATGAAATAAATGGAGCCGATTGTTCTGATAATGATGTATATTAAGATATTTATGATATCAGGCATATGTTTGATCTTCCAGACTATCCTCGTGATAGTAGATTTTACGATGGCACAAATAAAAAGGTCATTGGTAAGTTTAAAGATGAAAAAACTCTATCATCATCAAATATTTCATTGGACTGCATAGTAAGATGTATGCTGTGTTACTTGACAATGATGAAATAACGAAAAATGCAAAAGGTTTACCACGCGATTTCGTTAATAAATTTCCTGGATTCAACGATTACAAGTACGCATTTGATGGAGGTGTTAGTTTTGCAAGAGCAATGGCTATTCGAACAGATCGTCACAAACTCGAGACAGATGTTATCATAAAACGCGGATTAAGTAATTTTGATGACAAACGTTATTGCGAAAACGGAATAGACACATTTGCACTAGGGTATTGTGACGACGATAGATCAATACTTAATATTATATTCGATGGCTAAGCATTGGGCTAGGGTATGAAAGTTTGTGTTATTTATATAAATAATGCTTGATAAAGTAACAGTCGAAAACAGTAACAATAGCAAGATTAAATATTTAATGAAAGACGGTAAACAGCTCACATTCGAATTTAAAAATGAGACATCAAGAATATGTTTTACTGGAAGTGGTTTTTCTCAAAGCAGATTAAAATTTTCTTTGATTAGATCTGGTGACAGCGATTACTTCGATTATCTTGAAAAATTTAATAGTGAATTGTTAGAAGTATTTCATAATTATCACGATCCTATTAGTCAGCATAAATATACTAAAATTACCATCGCCCTTGATCGATCAAAAGCATATTTTATTGATAAAAATATCCTCTTAATAAACCCCAGATAAAAGATTTATTTGAGTCACGTAGTTGTATTAGCGGTAAAGTTCAGTCTTTACTATAGAAACGATGAAATATTTTTGATCTCTACGGTTGAAATTCTGATGATTGGTGATGAGATATAAAAAATTTTATCTAACAAGAAATAAATAAATCTTTATAAAATTTTATCCAACAAGAAATAAATAAATCTTAAAAAAAATTATCTAACGAAAAATAAATAAATCTTTAAAAATTTTATCTAACGAAAAATAAATAATCTAACATTTCGCCAGTAGTAACAGAATAAGATTGTTTATGGATCGGAGACCCTATAATCGTTTGCCAAAAGTTCGGACTATCACGAATTTGCCATAGGATTTTAGTTACCAATGATGATGACGATGTTGATGATGATCATATATTTTTGTCATAAAAATTAGGTAGAGGTCTATAGTTGGAGACTATGTGATCCTTCCGAACTTTTGGTAAACGATTATAAGGGTCTCTGAGCCAGGAACCTCTTATTCTGTTACTACTATACAATGCAGTCTGTTATCATGCGTACAACACCGAGTAAGCCAGATACAATGCAGTCTGTTATCATGCGTACAACTCAGAATAAGCCAGATACAATGTTGTCAGACAGTTGCTAATATTTATGTTACAGAGTTCTGTGTGATTTGTTGTGCATTAAATGTATACGGTGTGAATTACGTATGATACTGCTTCAGTTAAAACCTTTGATAATATACCCTATTTGGCAAACTTTCTATGGTCAATGGGAATTTCATCGCTGAATTGAAACGCTATCTGGATCACATTTTTCTTCACTATTTGGCACAGGACCAGAAATCATTTAAATTCATTCTCTGGAAATCATGTGTAAGAAATGTAGAATTTGTATTTGATAGTGTATGGATGATACTCGACCAATTAATGTTGTCATAAAATACAACAAGTCCATTGTCTGCATTTGTTATTTACTGACGGCCAATTGGTTACTAAGTAATCGTATTATACTGGGAACAAATGGTTTCCAGTTCGTAGTCCTGGTTTGAATGAACCATCTGTCACTTCAAAGACTTTTCCAAGTGTTGTGCTGAATCCGAAATAATTCAGATATACTCAAAAAATACAGTGAATAATGATCTGTTAGAATCAGAAATCCTGCAGTTATACGCAAGGATACAATGAACAATGATCGGTTAGAACCTGAAATCATGCATTTAAGTGCAAAGATACAGGAACAATGATCTGTTAGAATCTGAAAGCATGCAATTAAGTGCAACAATACAGTGAACAATGATCTGTTAGAATCTGAAATCATGCAGTTATGTGCAAAGATACAGTGAACAATGATCTGTTTGAATCTGAAATCATGCATTTAATTGCAAAAATACAATGAACAATGATCAGTTTGAATCTGAAAGCATGCAATTAAGTGCAACAATACAGTGAACAATGAGCTGTTAGAATCTGAAATCAAAGTGCAAAGATACAGTGAACAATGATCTGTTAGAATCTGAAATCATGCAATTATGTGCAACGAAACAGTGAACAATGGTCTGTTCGAATCTGAAATCATGCATTTAAGTGCAAAGATACAGTGAACAATTATCTGTTTGAATCTGAAAGCATGCAATTAAGTGCAACAATACAGTGAACAATGATCTGTTAGAATCTGAAATCATGCATTTAAGTGCAAAGATACAGTGAACAATTATCTGTTTGAATCTGAAAGCATGCAATTAAGTGCAACAATACAGTGAACAATGAGCTGTTAGAATCTGAAACCATGCATTTAAGTGCAAAGATACAGTGAACAAAAATTATCTGTTTGAATCTGAAAGCATGCAATTAAGTGCAACAATACAGTGAACAATGAGCTGTTAGAATCTGAAATCAAAGTGCAAAGATATAGTGAACAATGATCTGTTAGAATCTGAAATCATGCAATTAAGTGCAACAATACAGTGAACAATGAGCTGTTAGAATCTGAAATCAAAGTGCAACGATACAGTGAACAATGATCTGTTAGAATCTGAAATCATGCAGTTAAGTGCAACAATACAGTGAACAATGATCTGTTAGAATCTGAAATCATGCATTTAGGTGCAAAGATACAGTGAACAATCATCTGTTTGAATCTGAAAGCATGCAATTAAGTGCAACGATACAGTGAACAATGGTCTGTTAGAATCTGAAATCATGCAGTTAAGTGCAAAGATACAGTGAACAATGATCTGTTAGAATCTGGAAGTTTATTAATAATCCCAACGTTTAACCAGGACCTATAAATTGACAGCTTCATTGCCAGTGTCCATGTATTAAATGCTTCTGATCGTAATAATCCTAATTTACTGTTCATAATGCACTGTTCAATTCCTTTTGTGTTAAATTAATCAGGTGTGTATTGTTGTAGTCATTCATTTTCTAAAAGATCATAACGATCATGTTATATAATATTTTTCATGAGCATTATGCATAACTTGTTTACTGATGCATTATGAGCATCATTTTCTATCTCCACATCAAACGACACAGAAAAACTTCCTCGTATAGTCAATAAAATTTACTCCTTTGTGGCATTGCTATGTAAAATGTATGATCGTGTTTAATATTTCTTGGGGTGCATGTCATGTGTTGAATTGAGGTATCTAGTTCCATGCGGTTATTTGTCGTTGCTTGTTAGAAATTTCTAATTACCGTACGTAGCCATTAATATACCTAAAACACTGAGCAATTACCGTACGTTGCCATTAATATACCTAAAACACTGAGTAATTACCGTACGTTGCCACTTGTCTACCAATAAAAGATAAGTAATGATAGTGCGTTGTCATTGATCTATCAACAAAACCTGCGCAATATGCGCATTAACACTTATCACATGCGCAGTGAATATGGATGCGCCATTTACCTGTTTTTTGCAATCTTAGTAACAATTACCAGGTAGTTTTCATGGAGATTTTTTCAAAGTTTTATATTATTTTAAGATAATTAAATGATTGGGATAAAGTAATGCATCGCATTAAGTATTTGCATATTGAGTAAAATCAGCATCCAGGTTTCTTTAAATGCTGATTCACCAAAAACGCGTTAAATACGTTTTTCACACAAGTAACACAGTGTCTTTCATTTGTGTTTGTTGAATTCTGCAAATGTTCTCTTGTAACTCTTCTTGTATTTATCATGTTTGATTCCCCAATTTCAGCTACATTTAGATCAAACAAATTGTAGAGATAATTAAATTAAACAATTAACACAATACAAATATCGTATAAGCACCGGTTGTTTTACCTCCGTTTTTTCAAGACTGAAATCGGCGAGCTTACCAAAACTTGGTAAATAACTTAATAGTAAATTACGGAATTTAAAAGAAATCCAGAATTTTACGATGGAAGCATTTGGAAATAATCTGTAGTTTTACATATTTGTCAGGTTTCGCATTCTTTTGTAAATCTACTGAAATCTTAGACAAACGGAAATAACTTCCCTTCAAAGTCACTAACCTCATGAAATATTGGGAAAAATAAACGAACCATATAATGATAGTGTAGTCCATTAAGATCTTCATTTCTTTCCCGACTCATAACAATGTAAAGATTAAACATTTATAAACCGTCAGTCATTAGTTTTGTTGGTTCCGTTGTTTAAGTCATCCATTCTAACATACAGATGCGATATTTCTAATTTTAATAGAACATTTAATTCAACTTTATATGTTTAATTACAGGTTTTAATGCCACTGTGCCTTTGTCCATTTTAGGTTTTGTTTCCCTAAGACCTTTGTGTTAAATCAGTTCCTAAATCTTCATCCGTTCTTTGTATTATATATTTCGTCAATACTAAATTCTGCACAATGATATTGTCAAGCAGTCCCTATCAACGTATTATTTTTATGTTCTTCACTGTTCCTGTTCAACATGTAACGTGTTTTAACTTTCAGCAACTGCAACATATTTTGTCGTTTTGAGCCCTTCGCTCAAATATAATAGGTAAAGCTTATGTTAAGTTGATATACTTTATAAGTTTGTTGTTTGCGACCATTGTGATTTTGTTCTCTGCCCCTTTTGGGCTCTTTTTGATAAACAATTATGTTTCTACAACTCTTTCAGGATATTAGAGCTTGCAATCAATTTGTTAAGGTTAATTACGTGGCAAACAAAATTCATGGGTTATGATTGATGGTTTATTTTATTTCATCATCCAAGTCTTTCCGTAATTGTTCTTATTGAGATTCTAAAGTGTTGTAGTCATTCACATAGAGTTCTATATTTTCTATATCACTCGTTAAGCATCTCTTGCGCTATTTATTCTCTGTTTAACTCGTTGCAAATATTTTCTAATATGAAGCATTTCATTTGAATTTCCGTCACTGCTTGCAAGTTTACATAGAGATATATTATGTATTTATTTTCCTTCGGAAAAATCTTAAATATTTATATGTCTTCAATGACCTGTATGGTGTAGTTCGGAATAATGAAAGCTCTTTCGCTTTCACTCTTTCCAATAACTGTTACTTTTTATCTATATGATATATTATCTTTCAAATTATTATTCTCAAAACTCTTGCAAATGCGAATGTCAACATATATTTGTACAAACTGTTTATTAGATGTAACAGTATATTTAAAAGTATCAACCAGATTTGTGATTTGATTATTGCTGATGTTCAGGGGCACGGATAATTGAATGAACTATTGATGTAGTTTATATTTTTGCTTTTATTTCTTTTCTGTGTATCAACGTCTTAAGGTAAAACTCTGTCGCCAGAATCACTTAAGAGTGTTTCTGTATTCGCGTTAAAGTTATTTACTTTTCAGGAAAAGCATATATTGCAGGTTTAACAAACAATAGAACACATTTCCATTTTTTTATTTTGGTAATCAATCTATTATGGCAGTGCTTTGCAATCGCTAATAATTATCACCAATAGGGTGAAAATAAAGTCATTTTCAAAATTATTATAACAGCCCAAGACTCTTACAAAATGTAATTGCTATCATTGAATTTGTTGGCTATGGATATAATCTGATCAAGGTAAATGCATACAGTTTTGGGTTAAAAACTAAAACAGTATCGTAAAACATTTTATTTCGTGATATACACTGTTCAATTTGGTACAAAAATGTTTTAACGCTTGGATTATGGTTTTGGACATTAGATGTCAATATTTTCTTCATTATTTTGATTAGGACTCAATTCCTGTTTGTGATGTTTTATGTAGATTTCAGTGTTTTGGAAACCTTTATATCTAAGTCACGGTATCCATTCTGTCTTTAACATTACACTACATGTTGATTTCGTGTTTATTAATACTATTTTAATATTTTTAAAAAAATCTTTTATTTGCAATGATATTTATGGACTTTCATTTCTGTTGTCAATTGATATGTTGAGATCGATTTAATTTTCAAGGCTCCCGACTATTGTAAGAGAACGTTCACATTTTACTGAGTAACGATTCTATTTCGCGTAACCCATGCACTTATGTGGCAGTTAAATGTGAACAGGTTAAAGGAAGCTATCACTTTTAGGTGTACAACCTATTCAGTATGCATTCTTTATGATGGACCTACTGAGACCTTCAACAGCCCTTTCTGATGCTGTAGGTAACAGTAATAACCGCGTTTAATGTATAGAACATTGTGTTGAAAATGATTTTAGTTTTAGCGACATTACGCGGAAGCAAAAACCATGCCATAGATTATCAGTAAGGTTTGAAGCATTTGGAACTGATTTTTTTTTAAAATATTTATGCTTGCTATGAACAATTTTGACATGTGCTCTAAAACAGTGAAATGTTATCTGAGTAAGTAACAATGGAATAATCAGTTTTGGGAGACATCCGGTATTTATGATTGTTTGTGAATCTATTGACATCATCAACAGCTTCAGCAGCACGCTGCAAGAACAGCTGCTTGGAAAACAGAATTAATAATATATTTTGTACTACTCGGCATTCATCTGTAGTAAAAGCTAAGCCATTAATTACCAGAAAGAACTTATAGTATGTCTGGTACTGGGTTATATTGTGCATTATTACTTCCCCATGAATTTAATATTCAGCACCTTTTGCTTTTAAATAGTTGTTTAAATTGTTTTTCTTAATTACCATAACAAGCTATATAATTTTCTCTTATATATCACACTTGACTCAAGCATTGCTGTATGAAAGGATTATATAATAAATCTCGAGTCAACTTTTGATCCCGGTTTCTCAATTAGGTAGAATATAAATACTTTGTTAATATGTTTTCTTCCATGGAATGCTGACAATAGCTAAGGTATCAATCTATACTGCTGCATAATGTGAATAAACGTGAGTTAAAAAGCTTTGAATATTTCCAATAAAAGGGAAAAATGTATCAGAAGAACAATCATGACCAATTGTTTCAAATGCAAGCAAAAATGGTGTGGGAAATTTACTTAAGGCATGAGGAAGTGTGTAGAGCTAAATCAGTTCAAGATGTATAGAAACGATGAATTTCGTCTACCATGTCTTTATTTAAGCAAGTCGTTATATTCTCTCATCATAGATGTATTGTAAAAAAAGGCAAGAGAATATTCAACGGAGCTGTAATTAAAATAAAAATATAATACTTAAGGAATTTCCAAACTCTTCGCACCTTAGATTATTTCCGTAACAGCTGCGTACCCATTTCAAGTTTCAAGTTTCAAGAGTATTCTGAGGAGGCCACTAGAGAGAGTAAACTTCTGAAACCATCATCGATAGAATTTTGAAACTGAAACAGCTGACGGCTTAAAGGTATTAAAAATAATTAAAAATTTGTTATTGGGTATTTCACAGGAGTATTGAGCCCGCCATCTTACCTGACTAAATATGTCTCTCGGCTGATCAGTAATAGGTTAGATTTTTGCCATTTGAATTTCACGCATTCTAGGGAAGACATATAACATTATCACACGAACGAGATGTTTATTCATGAACGAATACGTAATTTCGCACACTACCACAACCTTAAACTACGCACAAGCTAAACTAAACGATAGAAACACCTAACCTTCACGTCAATACCAAACAAAAATGGTATATTTCGATATCACAAAAGGGTATCGTTTTTCAAGGGACGCGATCAATGCACAGTTTGGCAACATTATGGTTAATGTATGAACTCATTAACAAATGTGATCAATGGATATAGTCAACTATAGTCAACGGTACGTCTTTGGTCAAGAACATTTGGCCACTCTAAATAAGCTGACTGCATAATCCGTCAAACTAACGTCAAAGACGTTACCGTTGACTATAGCATCAGGATTACAAAGTCCCAAAAGCTTTCAATGATTACCATGAACAGCTAAATATACGACTGTGCCGTGTAATTCATACGACACAACTAAAAATGTGCTTAAGTACGAAAACATTTATGTAAATTAAGCAATGTGATCGAAAAAGAATAATAATCGCACTGAATTCTAGCTGGAACGTTTCTCATCACTGAATGCGTACAACGTATTCGGATGGTCTATTCAGGTGCATACTAACCTGACGCATACTATATAATGCTGATGGTACAGCGTTATGTGACGTAGGGCTGACGTTCTAGAAATCTCGAAACATTCGGTATATTACACAACTGCGTCACATATAATGGAGGGCAAGAATGAATTAAGTCCGACACTTTCCCCTAGATCTATACCTGAAGATTGATTTTATATATTGGAAAGATTCCCGAAAAGGCTTATATGATATTTTCAGGATAAAATAGCACTATATGTACTCTCAACGTGGTCCAGAAATGAAATAAGTCAAAGAACTAACAAAATAAAATTGTAATAGTGTGTGACCATTTACGACTGATTGATTGACTGATTGAGTGAGTGATTGATTGATTGACCTTCTCTTGCCCACTCATTACTCCGTCTTTTGCATTTACTTTGATTTGTATCTTGACCCAAAGTAGATAAATTTAACACACTGCTCTACATTGCTTCTGGTATCACCTGTTTTTTTGGGGTGGGGTGGGGTTGGGGGTTGGGGGGTGGGTGGGTAAATCCATTACATTCCACCTAAAATCAATAAGCGTGTCTCCAAACATTTAAGGGACTATATTTGTTAGCATAATGATACCTGAAAATGATAAAAATGAAAACATATATCACAAGAATGAGCATGGTCAAATCGTTGTCAATTTATGCAAAATAATTAGTAAGAAGATTTTGCGTAAGGCACGAGGACGTACTTGATATACGTAAGGCACGAGGACGTACTTGATATACATAAATTCACGACGTAGGGCATAATAAAACTTGTCTACCCTGTCATCGTTTACGGAAGACGGTGTTCTCTTATCGTAAATGTACTGAGAAAAAATAATAGAAAAGACAGGAAACTATAGTTAAAAATAAAATGGAATATTTAAAAGAGTTTCCTAAACTTTCGCAATTAATATTTTTCCGCAACAGATTTTACCTGTACGAATAGTACGTTGCGTGCTAAAAAAGAGATGTCATTCGGAGTATGTCCTGAAATAGCTCTGGATTAGAGCAATGTGGCTTGAAGTACTTCTCTATCCACTTCCGAAACTGTATGTTCAGCACGGTGTTGAATTTTTTATGGTGACGTCTTGCGATGCAAATAATATCTTCATTTACAATCTTGTTTGCGACCAAGGGTAAGGTGCGGCACAGTTTCAAGGTTCAGGAGTATACTTCCTGATTTTTTACACTACAATAGAACTTTTACGTCGAGATCGTCACTGAATTTGATTGTCTTATCACACAAAGTAATCTGAGCAGGACATAAACAAGAGCAGACTTGTGAAACCAGGACCCGAATAATTTATTTTGTAAAATAACACAGCTGATGGCTTAAGGTATTCAAACATACTTCAAATGTGTTTCCTGTTGAGGCAATGCAATTAAATCGGGTATTTTACTGGAGTATTGGGCTTGATTGTACATGTTGACTTCTTACATGCGTATACTTGTAGATTTCTGACCTGACTATACATTTTGATTTCTTATCTAACTATACTTGTCGTTTTTGTACCTGGCTACACATGTCTATTTATTTCCTGACTATACATATCGATTGCTTAGCTGACTATACATGTTGATTTCGTACCTGACTATATACTGTTACGTGTAGGCTCGTACAAAAGTAACAAGAGAAAAGAGTGAATTCAACAAGTTTCGTAAATTTAACAAAATAATTTATTTCCCTAGAAAACAAGGTTAAAATATGAAATAGGACTTACGGTTTGTGAACCTAATCCAAATATTAATCCTAGGATTGAAAAATATAAGTCTTATCACTAAAAATCCTAACTGAATCCAAGTTCGAATCTTGATGAAGTTCCGATATAGAAGGTGATGACGTCCTCTATAACCAGTTTGTGTTGATGTGTCAACAGTTCCTTGTTGAGTCACCAAGAATATAATTCCGGCTTTTGAATTCCGAATAATTTAGTAAATGTCATTGTCCAAGAATTTCGTTGAAGAAGACTATTTTCCAGGGTGAATAAATTATTTTAAATACGAAAATCAACTCAAATGGCAACAACAAAACAAATACCTTGAGCCCGAAGGTATATATTTACGACTGATCAAATCCACTAGAAAATGTCTGTTTTAACCCACGATTTTAGATCACATGATGGCTCACATGGTCACTTAACTTGAACAACTCAGTGGAAAAAAAAATGCCAATTTGCACGTAGGCTAGAATAGCCCTATCTAAGAATCAGACTCCCACACTGGAAATAAATTTAAAAATAAAACTTTACAACAGACTAACACGTGCGTTGAACATGACCTTGGTAATGACCAATCATTTTCACTCAATTCTTACAAAATCAGAACCAAGGTCAAGAACTAGGTTAACTAAAAATAAAATGTAGCAATCGAACTGCGTTGTTATCAGATTAAAACAGAAAACTGAACCTTCCGAAAAAAGTCAAATCCAGTGAATAAAGTTATCATTACAATAACGTAATGAAATATAAATAAAATAAAAGAGAATTTAAAACTAACACACAAGCAATTAAATTACATATACGTAACAATACGTCGATTTCTTACCTCTCTATGCATGTCAATTTCTTACCTAAATATATATGTCGATTTCTTACCTAATTATATGTGTCTTAAGATATCGAACAGCTTTGTGCCATATGAATTTATGCATTCACCGAACAATTCAGCTGCACCAGCGTAATTGAAGGGGTGATTGTATCGCACAAAGCACCTGTGCAAGTGCATCAGGAGTAACAAAAAATTCCATTGAGATATTAAAAAAAGCTCCCCACATCAGGGGGAAAAATTATGCAATAAAGCTTTCTTTTTCCACATTAATCAAACACACAAATGATAATAATAATGAATTACCCAGGAAGATGTATAATGAATGTACATAAATGTATAAAAAAAAAATAAAGTGATATAGAACTCCTATACACGTGAAAGTGCATCTGTGATGAAATTTTCTTTTTCCTTGGTGTGCTGAATATCGATGTTGTATTCTAGCAACATCAAACTCTACCTAAACAATCTCTGATTTTTATTTTTCATTTTGTGGATGAAAGTAAGGGGTTGTGATCACTGAATAGAATAGTCTGGGAAGGAGCTGAATTAATATACTCTTCAAAGTGTTGTAAAGGCAAAATTAAAGCCAAATTAAAGCCAAACGCTCATCGATATTAGAATAATTTCTCTGGTGCTTATTTATGTGTAGAGAAATAGCACACTGGATGATCCATACCATTTTCATCTTCCTAAATTAATACTCAGAGGACAAAGTCACTTTAGTATATCGGTAAGCACCCAGGCGATGTTTCTAGCACCGTATCATATTTGCTATGTGTGCGAATTCACGTCGACCTCTATGATATTCCTTGATCGCTATCTTTCTGCATAATAATCAGTGCGACTCCATTTGCTCTCTTTTTATTTTCAGAGGCGTGTGGTCAAACCGCGATTGAATACATTTCAGGTCGCAGTCCCATATACCCTTCGATAGGTTTACTCGAGCATTCGTCTTTGAACTTACCAACAACTTTTTATTGGCGTTCCTATACAGCAAGTGTTCTTTCGGATACTCACTGGTATCAAATTCATTTACCACATATGGTTGTGCCATACCCGCGTTCACATCGTTGGTGGTGATGTTCATCAGCTGCGAGTCATTGTCGGTGTACGGCATCTTGACCTGATCCTGATAAAACGGTTCGATCTTGTCATAGTAAAACTCGCACATTAGCAGCTTCGACAAGACTAACACCGACGAACCATCATAGACTGGTATTTTTTTAGCCTGAGTTTCGATTTTTTACTGTGAAAGTCAACAAGCCAACCATCAAAGAGCTTCCTCGATTCAAAGGCGAGTCAGCGATGAGCCTTCGACATTTGTCTCGTTTGCTATCACAGACAATATCGACTCGAATTCGTTTGCGCAGATTCTCGTGGTTTTCCTGAATACAGAATTGTTCATAAGCTTGATAAAGTCCTACTCAAACTCATTGGTGGCCTTTGTTCTCAGAGCCTTATTCATCTGGATATCCGACTCCATCCAAGCGCGCTGGCGAAATTCAAACACTCGATGGATCTTGGTTACACGCATACCCAATCACAGAGACAGCTGGAGGTTTCGCACGTGTAGTACATAGTTTTGTTTGGTTCCAAGACCTGATACTAATTTGTTGCATTGGTTGTATTTGCGTCCAGACTCAACAGTGATCGATCACTAATATGGGAACAATCACGTACTAGGCACTGACCGCGCTTCTGGTGGTAGTGGATCTTCGCGTGACTGCGATGAATAGGCTGATTCGATCAATGGCAACTGAATTCCAGCAAACTTGCTCCAGTCGCTCACGTACTAGTGTTGATAGACACCTTTTTGCATCAGCAAGTCTGTGTTGGTTGGACAATATCGATGAGTGATTGCAGTTCTCTGCCATTAGATTGCCCACTAACTTCTCCAAGAATGAATTCATGAACTGTAAGGAATCGATGGACTGTAGTTTGGCCCAACCTAAACGTGATTTATTTGTCCAGGTTGTTTGGGGATCACGCTTATCGGTGAGTCTGATGCCGTGGTAACTGCTGCATTATTAAGTGGCCATTATACCCCGCAAGTTGACTTTTGTTTTGTTTGGGTAAATTCTCAAATGTAGATTACAAGCCTTGTGTTCAGCTGCTTTATACGTGACAGTGATGTGACAGTGATCAGAGACTTTGGAACTATAACCTCCTGTAGAAGAATTTTACCTTTTGGTAAAGGGACCATCACAGATTCGGCAATGAGTTGCTGCGGAGAACTCAAAAATGTTATCATATATCCTAATCACGATTGCTGGTGACTAGAGCCCTTGTCGAATCCATTGCGATGTAACCTCGAGCGATTTAAGAAACATCTCAACCGTGCCCTTGCCACATTGGTGACTCAGTTCGCTCGTCACACCTAACTACTATGTAACAAAATCAGCATGGTGGTTACTCAGCGACTTGTCCTGTTTGGTTGGACGTTGAGACAATAAAAGTCCGTGTGAGGATATAAGGAACTTTCATCTTTTATTACTTGGAGAATATTTCTACTAGGTCTTGGAATTATTGTCCGCTAAGATTGTTCACTAATCACACCACAGTAAACATCATGGTCGGTAAGCAGTTGTTGGATGCTGAATACATGCATGCAGTATCTTCATGGAAAGGTATTGTGTGCGTGTTTGCTGTATCGGTTAACCAAGCAAGACTCTTGATCCATACCTAGTGCGATACCGACTCGGATACTTTCATTTCACTCAGCAGCAACAAGTCAATCTGGATTCGTCCATGTTGTTCGTGCAGGGATAGTGAAAGCGGATAAAAGCCTTTATCGTCAGTAAAAACATTAACAGTGATACCAAGGTTAAGTGCCTCATATTTGTTCAGTGTGGTCTTGGCAAACTGCATAGGAGATTCAATGTTACTAAAGTTGAGTTTACTCAAATGCTGCCGGTATTTTTGAGGCAGGTGTTGGTGATCACTTGCCGAATATAACGCTAACATATTAGCCCATTCAAAACATGTATTGTCAAAATTCTTTACGTTTATCACTGACCATAGCGGAACCCACTCTGGTGTTGGTATGGAACGAAACGGTTTATATACTGAGATAAGTACCTCGACTTGGATACATGTTTCGAGAGTCGATCTCGATCCTGCATTGGTAAATTTCTCCAAAGTCTCGAGAATCTTTTCAATGCCTTCATCAACTTGGTCATTCATGGAGTTGGCGTCGCTATGGTTCACGATTGTACGAGCACCGCTGTGAAACCACCGTATAGTAGTTTTAAATCCATCCTTGTCCCGCATAACAATATGCATATTCATAACAACACCTGCGCTAACTTCAGAGTGGACAGAGTTTTGTAACACCGACGTGATCCTAGAAAGCACATTTGTTAAACAGTTTTCGAGTGTCTTTGCAGGTGTGCATGAATAATTGCCACGTGATTTTCTAACTCACCACTACGCGAATGAAATTTAAATTCAGGTATATGTATTTCTGATTACTATACTCGGTCAGAAACATACTCAACAGCTTCAGTAACAAGACGTTTTTGTGTATCTTTCATACGACGACTGTCTTTTTCATCCTCAATACTATCACGGTTTTATTCCAAATATTACATTGAAAGATCACTTGCAAACCATTGAGAAATTCTTTGATCGACTCAGTGATTCAAATTTGACAATTAATTTAGGTAAAAGCAAGATTTGCTATGCTTTTGTTTCAGTTTTTGGACATATCAGACAAGGTCAAGTTAAACCAATAGAAGTTAAGGTCAAGGCTATCTCTGAATTACCAGTGCATATTGGTAAAAAGTAATGGATGCGATTTTGGAGTATGGCTGTAATATCAGAAATTTTGCTATAAGTTTTCCAAAATTAAGCAACCTCCGACCAACTTGTAGAGTGAGAAAACTAAGCTTGATTGGTTGACAGATGTCAGGAGGATTTTGATAAATTAAAAGGCATACTTAAGAGTTCACCAGTTCTTTCAGCTCCAGATTTTTGTCAATCATTTATTATATCAGTTGATGCAAGTGATGTAGGGTTTGATTGAATAATGATTCTAGAAGACAAAATATGGGTGGATCATCCAGTGTGATATTTATCTAAAACAACATAAACAGGCACCGGAGAAATTATTCCATAATCGAGAAGAAATGCTGGGCTTTAATACTGACTTTGCAACACTCTGACGTGTATATTAATTCAGCTCCTTCTCCAATTGCTGTATTCAGTGGTCACAACCTCCTTACTGTCATTAATACAATGAAAAATAAAATGCAGAGATTGTTCAGTTCAAGTTTGATGTTGAAAGAATACAACACTGACATTAAGCACACTGAGGGAAAAGACTACCTGATTTCAGATGCACTTTCATGTGTATAGAAATGCTATATTGCTTATGTTGCATATATGTTGTATAATTCATAAGACCTTCCTATTTAAATTTGATTATATGTATGTTTGACTAATGTGTAAAAGAAGCTTTATTGTACAAATCTTTAATTTTCTTTATGATGGGAGGTGATATGTATATCTGTATTGTATGTTTAATATTTTTTTCTACATAATTATACTAAGTTGTAAGGGTCATTTTGTAAATAACATATTAAAAAGCTAAGTTTGTCCATGACTTGTGTCTTTATACATTATGATATCACTTTGCTTGGAAACATATTTGTTTGAAAATTCTATAGCCAACCTGATATTTGATTGGTTGGCTGCTACAACTTCAGTAACCTTATCTTATTTACAACCTAGAATGTTCATGAAATGAACTTATGACCATCATCCTGGTTCTGTTATTGTGTCAGTTTTTTTATATAAGGGTTGCTTGCCTTAGAATTACTCATTCGTGTCATAAACATCTGTTGTGGAATCAGTTTTTAGTTGTGTTCAATTATTATTTGAGAGGATTTTTTTAAAAAATTATTTAAATTATTCAATGGAATTACAAAGTGCTCATAGATACTTTTAGAACTAAACTGCTATTTTGGAATTACTGTTAATTCATTTAAAGACATTCTGGTTTGAGGTCATTTAACATAAGATGAAACTTACGTATTCTGACAAACTGGACCAAATTTCGATCCTCTGACAGACTTGAGTTTGAAAAACTGATTACTAAATTTAGCACCTGACTCTTTGGTTCGGAATCAAAATGAAAATGTACATCCCAAAATTTCCGCGGCTTGTATGGTTTTCTCTACACTGATCGGTGAGTCTGCTACTGTGGCTACTGCTTGCATTATTAAGTGACCATCATAACAATGCAGGTTATGAAGCACCAAATGGATTTTGGTTTTACTGGGGTAGATACTCAACTGCAAATTATACGCGCTGTGTGCAGCACATCTGTACATACCCGTGATATGACAGTGGTCACAAACTTTGGAACCAGGACTTTTAGATTCATCGGTGGACGGACTTTGCTCTTTATCAGTGAAAGCTTTTTCACAAATCCAGCCGTGAGTGGCTGCAGAAAACTCACGAATGTTATCATCTGTCAATAATTATCTTTGTTGGTGAACAGAGCTGCTGCCGAATTCATTTTGTTCTATGGTCTGAATATACCACGTTTGTTTGTACCCCTCTACCGATTTCAATAATGGAAATCTTTAATGTGATAGAGAGTGTACAGAACTTAGTCAATTCATTCATTGATTTATAATTTCTAACCTGATTATGACCAGAGTGGCCCTAACACTGGCATTCTCTTCTCGTTCATGCTTTACGGATTTTCCATACTAACACGGCGCCATGTTGCGCACACTATGGGCGATTTGATGTCTTCAGACAACATTGTGACGTAGTTCATTATATACGGTAGCTGCGGGATAATTTCGTATATTACCATACTTTTGAGAGTTTAGAGTTATATCCCTTTGCACACATGTACATAGAAATTACACCGCTTGCTAAATCTTTGAAAGGTAAATTTGTGGTTGTCATTCTTTTAATTTGCTTGATATCGGAATCAGACGACATAGTATTTTCCATCTCTGTACATACTAGGCCGATAACTCAGCCCTTCACCAGTGATGATACTGATTTTCGGGAGAGAGGATATTATCACTTATTTATTAAAAGCTGCAATTATCTGCATTCAAATTTGGCTGCAAACATCGGGTACATTATACACTTACCGGTATTTCTCGTGACTGTGCGGCTACCGTCGGCTAAAGAGTTCTTTTCGTAACATGTACATTATATTTCCGGAGCAAATCATATGTTTGGTGGCTTGTAAATCCACCTGGAATAGCACAACCATCTGTCATGTGACAATTTTGAATATGGCGCTTGATATGGCTATTACCAATTACCGGTATGTGTCTAAAGTGTACGCAGGTCTGTTCCGGAAAGATTTGCAAGCAGCAAAAATTGCACATTTAATGAACAGGTCACATCAGACCTACACATCGCCCATCAGTACCAACTCAGATTTGGGGGGGGGGGGTATTTATCGGACTATGTACATACACGTGTAGTCGGGCATACACCCCTTCGCCGAAAATGGACTTGTCCAGGAACTGGAAATGACTGGCGAACAACGTCGTCTTTTGCATCCAAAACTTCCGTTTGGGATGAAACGCGCAGACGATAGCGGTGTTAGGTTTCCACCTGGGCATAATCAGGTGTGAAATTATAAATCAATAAATAAAATGACTAAGTTCTGTGCATCTTTTATCTCATTTTTCCTTTATTTTTAATTTTTTTTTTTTTTTAAATTTTTTTTTTTTGGGGGGGGAGGGGTAAATAAACGGGGAGTTATATCCAGAATATAACTTCGATCGATCTGAGAAATACCTCAACTGTGTTTAGCGCGCTTGCAATCTGAACACGATAAAGGACCGGCTGCTCTGCGTTTCCATGACGTCCTTAACAAGATGAACCGGGTTGGGGTCAGATTACAGTGAAGACACTAAGAATGATAATGAAAATGAGATGTTATTTATATATGATTAAAAATAGAAAATCCTACACCAAACTCGTGCGCATAAGTTCCATCATTTGGACTTTTAACACAATGATGAGCACTTAATTAAATAACTGATATAACGAAAAAGGATACGGTTCCTAACTGGAACGAATTGTAATGTGTAATTTAAAACGAATAGCCAATAATAATAATGAACTGAAATTAAACAAAAATTAACCCTAAATAAATAAATAAACAATGATTAATTACTCAAACATTGATATGATCACGTTGTCACTCAGCTAATGATGCTGGCCATTCTCTCGCAGTGATAGATAATTTCACGCAAATAATGGTGATAATGATTTTCATCTCAAAATAGTGATAACAAACAATGATAATGGTAAGTTTTCACCCAAATGGTGATATATGATTTTCACTCATATAGTGAAATGATTATTCAGAAAAATTGGGACATATCTTGTAGTGTCCTGTTCACAACCACAAGGTATTTTCAGCCCCTCTGGTCTACCGGATGGTCATGGAGCCGCTACAAATGGTCCGAACCTAGATCTATCTAAGGATCCGTAGAACCCCTTTTGTTCCCTGTAGTCCCATTGGTCCCGAAGTTCTGGTCCTCACCACGAAATAATCACTATCTTCCTCCTGGCCAACGTCACCGGTACATACCAACCCTAATTAGCACCACGGTAAAGTAACACCTTCAACACAGTGCAAACACATCACACATAGGCATAGCTCTATACACAGCACAGCTCTGCCACTATCACTATATCACTCCATCACCCCTTCATCTGTTGGTAATACAACGCTTATCCACAGTGTTGCTTTGAAGATGCAAACGCTGAACAATGCTGGAGATCAACCGTTCAAATGTGAAGTTTGTAGTAAAATGTTTCGGCTGGGGTGCGAGTTGGAGGTACATACGAAGACACATACTGGAGACAAACAATTCAAGTGTGAAGTTTGTAATCAACTGTTTGAGCAAAGTAGCGCCCTAAAGAGTCACGGTAGGATGCATACAGGAGATGAACCATTCAGTTGTGAGGTTTGTTATAAAAAGTTTCGGCAGATTAGTATTTTGAAGCGGCACATGATGGTACATACTGGAGAAAAACCATTCAAATGTGAAGTTTGTGATAAAATGTATACGAGGAGTAGTGAATTGAAAGGGCATATGATGGTTCATACTGGAGAAAAACCGTTTAACTGTGAAATTTGTGATAAAATGTTTGCGCGAAATATTTATTTGAAGTGGCACTTAAAGACACATTCTGGAAACAAACAATTCAAATGTGAAGTTTGTAATCAGCTGTTTGGGCACAGTAGCGATCTGAAAAAACACTCTCTAATACATACTGGAGATAAACCGTTTAAATGTGAAGTTTGTAATGAAAGTTTTAGACAGAGTGGCACTTTGAAGGGGCACATGAGGGTACATACCGGAGATAAACCATTCAAATGTGAAGTATGTCATAAAATGTTCAGACTGAGTGGTCATTTGAGAAAGCACATGATGGTACATACTGGAGAAAAACCATTCAAATGTGCATTTTGTGATAAAACGTTTGCACGGAGTAGTTATTTGAAGACGCACATGTTGATACATACTGGAGAGAAACCATTCAAATGTGAAGTTTGTGAAAGACTGTTTAGGCATCGAAGTGCTCTGGAAATGCATGCAAAAACACATAGAAGAAATAAACCGTTAAAAATGTGAAGTTTGTGAGAGATTTGTTAAGCATAGAAGAATCTGGAAATGCACATAAAAATACATACGGATCTGGAAATGCACATAAAAATACATACAGAAAATAAAATGTTTATGCTGTGTAGCTCATTGAAAGCTTATGATGGTACATTCAAGAGAAAAATGTGAAGTTTGTGATAACATGTTTGGGCGAAGTAGTCATTTGAAGTGGCACATGATGGTACCTACTGAGATAAATTATTCAAATGTGAAGTTTGTTATAAAATGTTTAGGGATAGTAGTGGTCTGAAAAAGCATATGGGGATACATTCGGCAGATATATATCACAATCAAGTGAAGTTTATGATCAATTATGAAGGCAGAGTAGTGTGTTACAATACATATAGAAGATAAACTAGTTAAATATAAAGTTTGTGACTAACTGTTTGTTAAGACTAACGATTTGTCAAGGCACAATAGGATACTTACAGGAAATAAACCATTCAAATGTGCAGTTTGGGATAAAATGTTCAGTAGCGTAGTAATTTGAAGACTGGAGAGGAACCCTTTTCAGATGTGAAGTCTGATAAAATGTTCTGAAAGGGAAGTGACTTATGAGATGCATGATGATACATACAGGAGGGAAAAAAAACAGTACAGGATATACAGTAGTGTTGGGATGATACAGAGAGGAGATAAAACAGTACAGGATGTACAGTAGTGTTGGGATGATACAGACAGGAGATAAAACAGTAAAGAATGTACAGTAGTTTTGGGATGATAAAGACAGGAGATAAAACAGTACAGGATGTACAGTAGTGTTGGGATGATAAAGACAGGAGATAAAACAGTAAAGAATGTACAGTAGTTTTGGGATGATAAAGACAAGAGATAAAACAGTACAGGATGTACAGTAGTATTGGATGATACAGAGAGGAGATAAAAGAGTAAAGGATGTACAGTAGTGTTGGGATGATACATACAGGAGTAAAAACCAGTATCGGATGTACAATAGTATTGGGATGATACAGACAGGAGATAAAACAGTACAGGATGTACAGTAATGTTGGGATGATAAAGACAAGAGATACAACAGTACGGGATGTACAGTAGTGTTGGGATGATACAGACAGGAAATAACACAGTACAGGATGTATAGTAGTGTTGAGATGATACAGACACTGCAGGGGTCACGCTACCAGGTGAAGTGGGCGACAAAGTCGCCTAAGAAGTGTAAACTTCGCCTTCTTCTGTTAGGAAAGCGAAAATGACTTCGCCCTGTGATTTTTTTTGGAGTACGTCCACTGAAAATACTTTTTGAGATGCCCCCTCGCTCTAGCCAAGTTAATTCCAGTATTGTGCTGTAGGGAAATGTATTCGTCGGCCTAGTTTTGATATAAATTACGCTGACAAACAAAGTTTTGCACATTCACAGGCATGTGTTTTGATAGCCCATTAACCCTTCCCCGAGTAAGTTAGCAACTATCACAGCCCGATTTCCATGTTATCCTTTGATGATAAAAACATACAAACTTGTATTTCAAAAATTTAACAATAAAATGTAAATAGCAATTTGTGTTTTAAGACCAGAATTGGTGATCTGGATATATTAACTGTCTCTTGTACACTATTTCGTCATAAAACTAGTTTGAAACTTAAGTGAATCAGTAACGGGGAAATAATGACGGACATCGCTATGTCTGGGAAGTAGGCTACCAGTTTATTAGATTGTTTTCTTAAATCATCGGGCAAATATATTCAGAGAAGTATACAATTCATAGAAAGCAAAGCCTAGGTATGATGTTATTTAAGATTTAACTGTAAAATGCAATTATATAGGTCAGACAGTGCTATGTTGTGGAATTCGCGAGAAGCGTTGCAAGGTCAAAGTTGTTTTCGGACTTGACTCGCGTCTGTGAAAATACGGGAAAAAAGCAGCAAAGCAGATACTTTTTAACCAGTGCCTAAACTTGCAACAAGTACATAGACAAATAAATAAACCATAAGTTTGCAATCCTATCATTATGGACTGTTGTAATGAAGCTATATAATGGGATTACATTACGAAAACCCCTCCTTCTAAAAATAGATGCACTAACGTATGTGTTGATTCGGTTGGAAACAATGGTTTAGTTTATATACTGACTATAAATGAGCAATGTCTGTAATTTTATGCATTTTAGCGTGTTATGTATGAATAGTTACGGTAATGTTTTATAAGCAACAAAGAAATGAGGACGAACAGTATAATCTGAAGACACGTGCATTTGCCCTCATGTACATAGTACGGGGGTTGTTTCAAAAGATTTTAAAAACCTTTGAAAGTGCCATTATTGTGAACTTTTAGAAGGTATAAAAAAAAAATTTTAAAAATTGATTAAGGGTACTTGATTAAGTTTTTTTTTTACTAACTTGCAATTACAATAATGTGTTACAATGGGTTTCAGTGTGGTTTCTATTATTCTATTTTAGAATCATATGGCCAAAATAACTCAAAGTGTTCTACTTGAAAATAAAGTATTGCTTAAATCCAATGTTAAATGCAAATATGAATACTGGGAAACAGAGGGCATAATTGAATTAAGTGAACACACATTATATATATATATATATATATATATATATATATATATATATATATATATACATATCGTGTTTCTTGCTTCGTGTCTACTTCTCCCTGTTGAACTCTCACTTCTCCCTGTTCTGTCCAAAAGGAGAAGTCACTTCTCCCTAAAATTCAAGTCAAGCTTGACCCCTGAGACAGGAGATAAAACAGTAAAGGATGTGCAGTCAGTAGTGTTGGGATGATACATACAGGAGATAAAAAAAACAGTAAAGGATGTACAGTAATGTTGGGATGATACAGAGAGGAGATAAAACAGTAAAGGATGTACATTAGTGTTGGGATGAGACATACAGGAGATAAAACAGTAAAGGATGTACAGTAATGTTGGGATGATACATGCAGGAGATTAAAAAACAGTAAAGGATGTACAATTGTTATGTGTAGGCTCGTACAAATGTAACAAAAGGAAAGAGTGAAGTCAACAAGCTTTGTAAATTTTAACAAAGTAATTTATTTCCCTAGAAAACAAGATAAAAAATATGAAATAGGACTTAACGGTTTGTGAATATAATCCAAAATTTAATCCTAGGATTGAAAAATATAAGTCCTATTACTAAACAGTTCTAATTGAATCCAGGTTCGAATCTCAATGAAATTCCAATATGGAGGCGATGACGGCAGATGAGGTTGTTGTACTGATGGCAACACATCCTTGATTGAATCACAGTTTATAATGTTTCCGTTTAGAATTCCAGAATAAATTTCCACTGAATATCTTTCTCCCAGAACTTTTATAAATATGAAGTACTTGTGTAGTTTTCTAGAGAATGAATTATTAAATTCCAAAAAATAGATGAACTTCAAAACAATCTGGCTTCAACAATGAAACACCTTAAGTTCTGAGGTGTAAAATTTATGACTGATCAATCTACTAGCAAAGTGACTATTTTAAGCCTCGATTTTAGATCACATGGTCTCTCACGTGATGGATTACGTGACCACTAATTTGAACATCGCATTTAAAAAAAAACCTATCTAGGAATCAAATTCTCACACTGGAGAAATAAAAAAGAAACGCTGTTTACAATTCAGCTAACATGTGGGCCGAAACTGACCTTGATAATAGCCAATCATTTTCGCATAGTGTTTACAAAATCTATGAACCAAAGTGAGCTAAAAGTAGTGCTTAAGTCACACTTTTACGTTCTAATCAGACTGATATTTTTAAAAAAATATCAAATCCAGTAAAAATAATCATCACAAAATATAATGAAACAAAAGTAAAATAAAAAGAATTTAAAACTAACACACAAGCAATTGAATTACATATTCGTAACACAGTAGTATTGGGATGATGTATACAGGAGAAAAAAAAACAGTAAAGGATGTACAGTAGTATTGGGATGATACAGACAGGAGATAAAACAGTACAGGATGTACAGTAGTGTTGGGATGATACAGACAGGAGATAAAACAGTAAAGGATGTACAGTAATGTTGGGATGACACATATAGGAGAAAAAAAACAGTAAAGGATGTACAGTAGTGTAATTTTTAGTTCTGTAGGTTTACTCCAAGCTTTTAGCTCAGTGTTTTCTTGTATGTTTTGTCACATGCTCTTAACAGTTCTGTCTTGTGATAAATATTCTTCCAGTGCATATGAACTAACCATATGTGTGCACTTTACGAGTGCATAGTCTTGGCTAACTCTTTGTCCATGTGTATTTAAATCTCTGTGTGTATAAAACTACAACCTACATGTATATTTAAATCTGTGTGTGTGTGTGTGTGTGTGTGTGTGTGTGTGTGTGTGTGTAAAACTGTAACCAACATGTGTATTTATTAGAAATTATACATGCATATTCAAATACTGCATGTAATTTTTTATATTGCAATCGATTCGTCTAATAATTTCATTGAATGCTAGCTTGATAATTCTGTTAGTATGTGTGTACATAATTATGTATATACTCTAGTACCATGTAGATGTAAAATAAAAGATCTAGATTCTTTTGACACTCAATGATGTTCTTTTTTTCCATTTTAAAGTGGAATTTTAATTTTTTCCTGGCCTGAATATGAAACTCCTCTATACAGTCCTTTTGTATATCATCTCCAATCCAGCTTTTAAGTAACGGTCTGTCCAGCCCCATTTCGCATTACATAATACATTTTAATAGTATTCATTTTCTGTTATTTAACAGATGGTTATTGTAAAGAGGATTCTGATTGGTCAAATGTTTTTAAATCATTGCATAACAGAAACTGACAGAAATTAGCCTTCTTGCCAAACTTGGCATCATGAATCATTAATAGAGACATTTAAATAAAACTTTAGATAAAGGTTTGAAAAATGTATGGAAATGGGAATGGATTGAAAGCAAAGTCAATGAAAACATAGTTTGCACAATTTATAAGAAAAACTGAATGACAGAGAACATGCATTTTGCAATCTTTGCCAGAAAGAATTGAACTACCAGGGGTCAAGCTAGATTTGAATTTTAGAGAAAAATGACCTCTGCTTTTGGGAAGAATAGGGAGATGTGAGTGCTGAACAGGGATAAGTGTTAGCAAAGCAAGAAACACAAGGGGGGTGTGTATGTGTGTGCTTTCATTCTCTTATTTGAATTATATCTTGCGATTCTCAGTATCCATAGTTGCACTGAACATTGGTTTTAAGCAGCACTTTATTTTCATGTAGAAAATTTGGTGTTTGTTTTAAACAGTTTGAACATGTATAAAAATTATCATTGATATGCAGTTTTATTACACTTGAAAGTGTATGGATGGAGAGATGTATGCAGTGTAGTTTGGCCTTATCACTTTAAAAGAGTAAAGTAGAAACTATTCATTGTAATTAATTGTAACCTATAAGAGTAACTGGATTTTTATTGAATATCCATCACCCAATTATCTACTATCCATCAACCAATTATCTACTATCCATCACCCAATTATCTACTATCCATCACCCAATTATCTACTATCCATCAACCAATTATCTACTATCAAAACCCAGTTATTTACTGTCCACAACCTAATAATCTGCAATGTAGCATCCAATTTACCAACCAGCACAGTTATTTCTAGAAATCTGGGTGGCCCTGACGATGACCGTTTGTTTTCTTCTACTTCTTTCTCCCTGACCAATTGGGATCCAATCTAGATTACCTAGTGTTCTTCCAGGACCTTCAACAAGTTGGTATTTAGATGCTGAAGGTTCCTTTGTTGTGACACTTCTTTCTTTTCTCACCACCTTCCAGGTGGTCTTAATCTTTTTTGCGTCCTTTACTGTTACTTCTGTGCTGTTTGAATTGCAGCCACCTCCAGGCAAACATGACTCAGGGTATACCATTGAGCCTCTGCTTGTTGTAAGAGCTGCTCCAATTCCAATGATCCCTGCAACTTTCCCACCTCTCAATTTTCTTGAAGTGTTGTCAGTCTTGCTTGATGGCAAATGATCTGACTGACTGACCATCTTGGATTAAAGTTGCATTTGGCCAAATGGCCATGAGAGTTATGTATGCACTGTATACTTTTTAATTAATCATAAAAATTGGTGCTAGGCACACACTCAATGCTTTATTGTGTGCGCCGCACATTTAAAAATTTCTCATGTTCGGAAGCAGCAGAGGAGGAGAAGTCGCAGACAGGGCAGCATCCAGATGTCACCAGATGGCTCCTGTTTTGCCAGGGTTGAAAGTTTTGGTCTATTTCCGAAGTTTAATGATGTCATATTGCACCTTGTTGAATTTTGAAGATACAATCTCAGTACTTATCCCAGATTAATTAGTCTGGTATTATTAGAGTAGAAAGAGTTATATTATTTATCAGTTCCTGCTCTGGATTGCAGAATTAAATTCATTTCTGAATTTGTACTTTGCTTGACCTTAATGTTGGGTTGTTTTGTGGTTTTAATCTAATTCGATTAGTGCTACCTTGTGTGGCTGGACTTAACGGTTAGGGTTCATTACTACCGTATACATTCTAATCTTTGGGCTGAGTTTTTGTGTTGTGAATCCATTGGTACCAGTGCTTAGCTTAGTGTTTTGGTGGGTTTTTAAAAAAAAAAATACTAAATCGGGTACCGTATGGTTCATAGGCGTGATTGTCCCTGGTGGTCTGGGAAATGGACCATCTTTTGTGTTATATTTTTCATTTTTTTTCCTATAGCAGAAAGGTATCTCGGGATATTGTTATATATCGAGTAAATAAATTTTGCTCCTGGTTGCTAGGAATTCGGGATATGTAATCAGGGCTTTGAAAGTCCGCTGTGACATATAAATTTGTTTTGAAAGTTGATTTTCTCATTATGTCTTAAGTACGTCAAGCAGTTCAAATATGCATTTAAGGTACCAAAATCCCGTTAGTACGCGTGATAATGGGGTTGTTAGATATAATGAAATAGCGCAATCCTGTTTATTTTGCATCAGCAATTTAGTAGTGAAATATATTTTCAAACTTCTCGTTCAACTTTGTTCAAAATTTAAATAGTTAACTTACTGAAAATTAATAAAATTACGAACACTGACAAAAAGAACAAATAAACTCAATGACGGGCGTAGTGTAGATGAGCATCCAGAAACCGTCCGAATTCTGCGCATGAGCCATGATGTTGAACTCAGTAGCGACCGCATTTCCTGAGTAGGCGTCATTGATGCTTTTTATCGAGTTAAGTAACATTCGTCAATGGTTAGCAAATCTCCATGAAAAGTCAGATTAAATTGTTCAATTAGAGAGATGATACTATAACCCTTTGGCTTATTGGCTTCCGGTCAGCACCAATTCGGTCGATTTCGGGTTATAAGAGGTCATTGCAATAAAGTCATCTCAGGATTGTTTTGGCTATTAGGTTGGAACCCTTTCATATATAAAAATCCAAACGTGACATCATTCTTACATCCGCTCTATTCATCGAAATAAAATGCATTTAATGATTTGAAGAGCAGAGCAAAAAGGGGCAGAGAACACTTTTATTTCGTTAAGTACAGAAGCGGAATTGATCAAATGGAAAAGTTGAAAAGTTAAACATTTTATAGATTTAATAAGTTAGTTAAGTTGAAGAGAAACAACAATAAATAAAGCGGTAACCACCACGTGGCGACATCTCAGAATTAGTATCAATAATCCTTGGGGCGGCTTTTCCAGGCGCAGCGGGGCGACTTCTCCGACCACCATGGAGCGACTTCTCTTGACACATGAGATGAGTTCTCCCAGGGCGAGCTCTCCACTATTCTAACAGTGTACACGCTACTGTAGGTAGGTAGGTAGGTAGGTAGGTATGTGAGTAGTGTAGTGGGCCACCATAGCCCTCATCATGCCAAAGAAGGAAAATCAGCCTGGGGCACTATGGCCCTCCGATTTATAGGCCCAAAAAATCAGCCTGGGGCACTATGGCTCCAATGGGAATTTTGTATTAGCGACTAGCACACGCTGGGCCTGTATAGCGCCAAGAGGAATGAAACAGGTAGGGTGACGTCACGGTGCTGGTCATTGGCAACAATGTAGCAAGGTAGTACTGTGACGTCATGCCACCTGTGTCATTGCTATAGATAAACACGAATCAGTCGAGTTCGTGTCAGTGAATAGTAGAGTAGGGTTTTAATTTTTTTTTAGGCAAGAAAGAATAAATCTTTTCGAGGCATATGAAGTGGCCCTGAAAAGGGCCTTTGTCTTCTTCTTCTATTGTCTCCACTTCTTCCATCACGTTTTCACTTTTTCAATAATTCCTTTCTTCTTCTTCTTTTCTTTGTCGGGAATCAAGTAAGGATGTCCCAGAGCTCTAAACTTTTCCTCTACCTTCATCCAGTTCCTGTTTAGTTTCTCAAACTCTTCTTTTCTCTTGATGTTTTCTTTGTCCTTTCTTTCTTTTGTCCAGGTCTCTTTAATCTTTTTCACTTCTTCATTCATTACTTTTATCATGATGTCTTCGCCTTTCTTTAAATTGTCTAAGCCTTTTTTGACAAAAGGCCACTCAGTTAAATGGAATACGTCTTCCAAAAAACATCTAACTTTGATAACAATATCAAGAACCTGCTTCAAGGTTCCCACTCTTACATATTTAGGATGGATGAAGCCTCTCAACTTCTCCACTTCCTCTTCTATCATCGATTGTAATTCATAATTAGCTGCTTTTAGACTGTTAACCAAGTCTAGGCTACCTGGGAACCTCCATTCCTTTTAAAGCCTGTCCAGCACGTAGGCTCCATCCATCATCCAGTACCAACTGTCTTTCAATTTGTTGAACAAGTCCATGTTGCCAGTCATTTTTATGTTCTGTGTAGAATGGCGCGAATGCTTT
>JAECUM010036378.1:0-26934 GCA_016617855.1 Megalonaias nervosa
TATATATAATGTGTGTGTGTGTGTGTGTGTGTGTGTGTGTGTGATCTTGAGTGACTTATTTATTGTACCATAATTGATTGAACTATTCTTTTTATTTTACATTAACTCAGTTAACTAAATTCATTAGTGTTTTGTGTACATTTTACTTCCGATGTAGAATCTTAGATCGTTTTATTGCTTACACAGACGGCATCTGTTTTTTTTAAAATCTCAAGCATCCTACGTTTTTTCTGCATTAAAGTTTTTGGTTAATTGTTGAAAACTTTACCTAACAATCTTTGCATAGCATCAAAGAGTCATTTCCTTTCAAATTTTGTATGGAAAGTTAAATCAGGGCATATTTAACATATTTTACAGTAGGTTGTCGCAACAGATATAAAAGAAGGATCCTCAACAATATCGAGTGAAATGTTGAAATAGTTATTTCTAGTGAACAAAGTTTCCATGCAGATTTGCCATTACGGTACAAAAGTGCTTTATGCAGTTATTGTCATTGATGAACATTCGGATAATTTGTCCTCTGTTTACTAGTGGTATTTAGTAAACTTCAGCAAATATTATTAAGGTTTATTAGAAGACATTAAAATGCTTACTTTTTCAGTTTTTAAATAGGCATGCCAAGGCAGAGCCTATGCTTCCCCCGCAGATCATGAGTATAGGGAATTTGAGTAGAGATTATACGAGGAAGACGAGTTGGATGAATTCAGTTGACTAAGAGCTGAAAAGAATGTGATTGCAACTGAGTAGAAATAATACAAAAACATTAGAATTTTAAATAAAAATGTTGTTGACATAAGATAGGCAAAACTGATAACAATGCATTTGAAGAAGCATTCAGTTGACTTCAAACGAGTTTTCGAATTTGATTGAGAATATATACTTCCCGCTCCAAATTAGTGATGATTTTAGAAGGAACGCAGATCTGCTATCTGTTCTATTTAAGATTCGTAGTAAAGAGCTAAAACATTTTGCAAAGAATAGAGGAAGGATTTTATCATATTCACGGTCTACTGTTTTAGGTATGGCTTAGCAGTCTTCCTCGTCAGCCAAGGCTGTAGAACCTAAACCAGTTAAAACTAAAGAGGATGTATCAAAAATTTTACAAAAAGTAATAGTTACAATAGGCAATTGCCAAAGTAGTTACATTCCGAGGATGTTATGGAAATATTAGATCATAGATGTAAATGAAGGGCATGATAAACACCTTGTATCGTTCAGCTTTCATCGTGCCATACACTATGCTGTTCTACGAATTTGAGATGCAGAATGGGATCATTGAATTTCGATTTCTAATTTCATGTACTTCGAGAAACGAAGGAGTTTTTTGAAACCAGACCTTTCATGATGTATGTTGCAGCAAAAATCGTAAGAACGACATTTTAGAGGAATTATTTCTTAGTAGAAGTGACAAATTAACAGACTTGAAGTCAAAGGAAATGTAGTTAAATATTAACGAAGAGAAAGATAGTTAAAATAAACTAACCCTTGTGTCTTGTCAATTTATTTAATGCAAACAATTGTAGAATAAGACCATTTTCGAGGTTATTCGCAACAACATTGTCTGATTCTATAGAATTCAGTGAAGACTCAACTATTTAAGAGGTACTTCTGTGTAGCATTTGAATGGTTTATTTTCCAATACGTCTGAGTCTGGAAGAAATTTATCTTTGATGCAACAGACTTCGTCCTTTATATGACTTGTTACAGCTAAAATTTTAGACTCTACTCTGCTTAATCATTTTGCATCAGGAAATACGTCTCTGTACTCGCAGACTGCGGGAAATGACTCACTTGGGAAGATGACAATTATGCGGCAGTATTAGAGAGAAGTTGCTTTCTCGATTTATCTGTCCAATCTCGTCATGAAATAAACGGCAAAACTTATCACCAACATTGCCTAGGGGGTTAATTTTATTATATTGTCTAGGATATAACGAGATAACATGTCTTCGTTGACGGTTGCATCAAGAGAGCACGGCATGATTGAGGTTTAGATCAGAGATGAAACAAGTTACAAGATTCTGTTGGCAACTTCGGTATCTCTAATATCTTTTATATGCCCGAGGTCATATGAACTAAACGTTTTTTCATAAAAACAAAGAAAAGAATAACAACAAAACTCATCCCCACCACAACAACAAATATTAGTCATTACGCTTGTCAAGAGTTTATATACAATCGTAATTTTATTTCCTAGATTAAGATATAATCCGAGATTTGAAGGAATAAAAATGAAGTTCCTTTTGAAATAATGGTAGACTGGCCCGAAATGAGAGAGAGAGAGAGAGAGAGAGAGAGAGAGAGAGAGAGATTTGATTATGAAACTATTTAAGTTAAGATGCTCGCAACTGATTCATTGCTTCTTTTACGCAGGCAGGACACGTACTGACGGAGGAAGAAATCGCTGGTAGGTGAACAATATCTACACTTATTTAGTAAACGCTAATTGATGTCAGAATGGATGGTTTGAATTCGAAGAAAGCTTCTGGGACAGATCAGTTCCTGCAAACTGTTAAACGCTGGGTGACCAATCCTTGTTGCCACGTTACAGACCTAATTAACAAAATTTTTACCGACAAATGTGTTTCCTTTTGATCTGAATTTGCGCAAGTGGTTCCAATCTTCCAAAAGAACAATCCCCTTGATAAAAGTAACTATAGACCTGTCAGCATTCTTCCCATCAAATCCAAACTGTTTGAGAAATCAGTTGAGACCCCGTTAGCATCTTCTTTACAAATATTTGGGAAGTTTTTGTAAAGGTCGTGTTACGTTTACTTTAAGCCTCCAAGAATGCTCTTGATGAAAATACATATGTAGCTGCAGTTCGGATGGATGTATTCAAGGTTTTTGATTGTCTTCCTGACTGTGTACCAATTTGCAAGATAAGTACTTGTGCTATGGCAGACGACTGCTCAGTAGGCCTCTTACTGAGCTATCTCTCAAATCGAAAGTAGCACATTAAAATGCATGGTGTTTTGTGTAGCTGGACTAGAATTCACAAAGGGTTCAGCAGGGTCAATAGACTTATATATTTTTATTATTATTATATTATATTATATTTTATATAATATATATAATATCAATAATGAGGACTTTGTATAGCGCCTAATCTTTAGAAGTTCTAAGCGCTTTACAACATTAGAAAAACATATATAATGCAATGATTACAAAAATAAAACATCATAAAATTAGAAAACAGAAAACATGTTGAAAATATTTAAGGTAAGAAATATTATTATGTCTTTAAGTCTGTTCTTGCAGTCGAAATAGGTGAGTTTTAAGAGCGCTCTTGAATGAAATCACTGTGTCTTTGTGTCTAAGTTCAGTGAGCACTTCGTTCCACGATGCTGGGTTCTGGTATGCAAAAGAACGTTGTCGATATGACTTCGGTTTCATATTGGGAATAATGAGTGTACGATTGTCAGAAGAGAATCGTAAGTATTTTGCTGATGTGTACACGTGGGTGAGGTCGGATAGGTATGTTGGACTGGAGCCCATCAGTGAAACGTAGCACAGAGAACAAATTTTGTGTTTGATTCTGGATCGAATGGATAGCCAGTGTAGGGTACAGAGCAGGGGGAATGTGTGCACTGATCGTGGTACTCTAAGGATGATCCGAGTAGCTGTGTTTTGAACTTTTTGAAGTTTCTGTAGTAGATATTGAGACGAACCAGACAGAATTGAGTTCCAATAGTCCAGTCTTGAAAGTACTAAGGAACACACAAGCTGTTTTAGTGGCATCAACTGAAAGATAATTACGAATGAAGCTGATGCGTCTCAGCTCAAGATATGCAGCCTTGCATATGTTCATGACATGTTGGTGCAATGAGAGAGTACTGTCGAGAGTAACACCTAGGTTTCGTACTGACTGTGTGAATTTAATGTTGCTGTTGATATTTATTGTTTTAGGTAAAGGATGTGAATGAGAAAGTCTTTGTACTGTAATCAGAATGGCTTCAGTTTTGCCATCATTCGTCTGCAGCTTGTTACATGTCATCCATAATTTCACATCGGAAATGTACCTCTCTACACCTTGGATGATAGTATCAACTTCAGTTGGGTGGCTAGATTTGTATATTTGGGTGTCATCAGTGTACAGTTGGTGAGATACTGGATCATGATCTATGACACTTAAGGGCGGCTGAGTGTATAGAATGAAGAGAACAGGTCCAAGAACAGACTCCTGTGGTACACCACAACATAGATCAAATGGGCTGAAGTGTATTCCATTTGCAGACACAATTGTGTCCTGTTGACCAAGTGGGACTTGAACCACAGTAAGGCTGTACTGTAAATTCCAAATACATGCTGGAGACGGTGAAATAATATAGCATGGTCTATTGTGTCAAATGCTGCAGACAAGTCAAGGAGGGTGAGGACTGTTATCTTTCCGCTATCCAAAGCAGAGAGATGGTCATTAACTACTTTCAGAAGAGTAGTTTCAGTACAGTGGCAAGGGCGATATGCAAACTGTACATTGCTGAAAAGACTGTTTGGGATAGAACAACGTTTTCTAAGATTTTCGACATGAATGGGAGATTAACTGGGCTGAAGTTCTATAAATCGTTATGGTCGATTGTTAGTTTCTTCAGCAGAGGCATTACAATGGCAATTTTGAAAAATGATGAGAATTCTCCGGATGAGAAAGAGGTGTTAATAACATCAGTTAGTGAAGGCAATATTGGATCTAAGCACTCAAGCAACAGTGATGTCAGAATCGGATCAAGTTCACATGACTTTGGTGCACTCTTCATCACGATTGTACGTGCTAAATCCATAGAGACAGGTTTGAATGCTGCTAACGGTTGCCGCTGAAATTTTGTATCGCAACTGTATGGTGACGACGAGTCAGTTGAAATTGTGTTGTCAAGCTTATCTCTAATGGTTTGTGCTTTGTCACGGAAGAAATTTGCAAACAGATCCGGAAGGTCGACTGGAGAGAAGGTAGTTGGAAGTGGTGTTCATTTGTTCCTTGACATTAATTTGTTAGTAATCTCGAAGAGCTCTTTGCAGCTGGAACTTTCCGTGATCTTAATGCTCTAGTAGGCTGATTTAGCTGCATGGACTATGTTTGTGACATTTTTCTTAGCGGCTTCATAGATTTGCTTATGAATAGTGAGTCTAGTGGTAAGCCAAAGCCTCTCAGCTTTACGGCGGTCTCTTTTAGCAGTGCGAAGACGGTCCATAACATTGCTATACCACGGAGAAAATTTTTTAATTGATGCTCTGTACTTGGTTACTGGGGCACGTTTGTCAAGCAATGAACGCAGGCAGTTATCAAGTTGTTCTGCTGTAGGAGGTAACCAAGTTCTTAGGTTTGCTTGGATGTCGTGCAATAGTTGGGTTCTATTTATGATACGGAGGTTTCTCTTAGTAGCAAATAAAGGTGGAGGGTTAGGGACTGATACATCAAGATAGCATATAATGCAGAGGTGATCTGATGCAAGTTCGTCGGACAACAGGGAGGTCTGTAGAATATTATCATCAGGTCTATGAAGAATCCAGTCTAAAATGTGACCATGTTTATGGATGGGTTGGCTAACTGACTGAGGTTGAAAACGTGAATGGATTCAAGGAGTTTTGATGTGTATGGGTTTCCAGGAAAGTCAAAGAGAAAGTTGAAATCTCCAAGAATAATCAGGTTGCCACCTATCGAATTTCCATACTCTATGAGATTCGGAAACTGCTCCAAAAAGAGAGATCCAGTCAGCTTGTTTTTTCTACTAGGAGGAGGGCGGTAGAGGCAGAAAAAAAATGGACTGACCTTTGTTCCAGTGTGAGTGTGGTTTGGACTAGTTCAAACGATGTGTGGTAGAAATCAAAGGTTGTAGTGTAGTTAAGACGGTTGATCATGAAGTTATTTGCGATGACAGCAATTCCACCACCGAGAGAGTGGCGGGGGAACGACTTGATGGAGTAACCGGTGGGTGTTAGATCCGCGCACTTGGGCTCATCGCCTGATGCTTTTAGCCATGTATCTGTCAGGAAAAAGACGTCGATATTCTGATCGTTGATAAAATTCACTATTTCTGTGCGCTTTTCCGATGGTCCTACTGATTGGGCATTGAATAATGCGATACACAGTGGTATCTCTTGGATAGTTGACACAAAAGTTGACAATTTAATAGGGTCTTGAATTAGGTTATCTAAATTAGGTTATCTAAATTAACGGCGGAGTTTTTAAATGCTGCACCGGAATGGGCGAAAGGGAGATAACTAGAATTATTCTTCCTGTTCTACGCCAGCCAACTTTGAAACAACGTTTCTTTTTTCGCTTCAGTTTACGTTTAAGTAATGATGAATGTATTCCCAGGTCGTTTAGTCTAGTGCACAATGTAGTTTTAGAGTCAAGAAATGCTCATTTAAAGCAATTAATGAGTATTCATCATAGCATAAACGGGTGGACTGGCAAGTATCACGTGATGGCGGTTTGTTCCACAACAAAGGAAGTTGTAGCAGTGGAGTGAGATAGCTGTGAAAAAGTCTAATAGTTCTCGTTTCCAAAACAAGAAGATGAAGAAACCCATTATAACAGAACAGCCAATGCATGATGAATACAATAACGTAGACGAAGACAGACAACAAGCACATATATCATGAAAAACGGCACAAAAATCCAGAACAGCTGCTTCAAGCCAGTTAAGAGATAGCGGCCATCTTGAAAATGTCTATCTCTCTGTCTATCTATCTATCTATCTATCTATCTATATATATATATATATATATATATATATATATATATATATATATATATATATATATATATAATATATATATAATTTTATTATGGTTCTTATTCTGACTGTCTGGTTTACTGCGAACAAAATGCAAGCCAACCTTAAAATGTTTCAGGCACTATCTGTGGATAAAAGACATTCAGTATGAAGCCTGTATTTAACATACAGCGCAGCCAGAAACTGTTAAGAAATAGTTAAATTACTATTAACTGACATTTGACTATCAACTAAAAGTCGATTCACACGTTAAAGAAATATTTTTTTGCAGGAAACCTTCAAGGGAACTGTCTGTCTTAAGCTAACCAGATCAACACACTGACGAAATAGATTTATCCTACCCATTTCAACTTCATTCCCTGCGCCTGGCATATCCGCAGTGACATGAACACTACTAAAGTAGAACAAATACAGATTTGTGTACGATGATTTATAATAGCAGCCATAATAAACTCTTACTTTACGCAAAAATGACAAGCGGAAGAAGAGTCGACTTAAGTCGGTGGCTTTAGAGACTTTTCAAATTCTGAGTGTGCTTCCAAATGTTTGGATGATTTGATATGTTTGAAACACAGCAATTCCAATTTTGTATTTTCAGACATGTTAGATGTCCCAAGAATTAAAACATATGGCAAACGAATTCATAGATATATAACTGTCTTAGAGACCAATCAAATTTTAATTTATTTAAATCGTTAATTTTATCCTGGAATGGTCTCCTGCCATGATGAGGACAACTAATATATGTGTTATCGTTTTGTTTTACTGTCCTTGTCATATGTACCATCAAGTACCCACTGGTAGCTCCTGTCTTTTAAAATAAGCTTTCGTATGAATCTCAGCATGCTTTTAATCCATACGTTGTTGTTTTTTCTTTTAATTTATTTTAACCTACAAATTTAAGTTATAGAGACTTTTTTCAACACTCAAAATAGTTTTTCAATGGATATATTAGGTTCTTTTTTTCTACAAATCGGATCAAGAATACTGTTTCAAGCTATTTTAGAGTCGGATATGTTTTCTCAATTAATCTCCGTCACATACACCCCTCCATTAATTGGCCGGTCCATCTACTGTGAAGTTTATTTTATTTGTTCAAATTAAGGAACTTTATGACGTCATCAAAGTAAAACACTGAGATCGTTTTTTCTAAAGCAGTTATGATATTTATCTTCATACAACAGAGATCAACGAAGCCTTCAACATGTTTGATAAAGACGGTGATGGCAAGATCACCACCAAGGAACTGGGTGAGGTAATGAGATCCCTAGGGAGAGACCCGACCAATGCCGAGCTCGAGGACATGATTAGTGAAGTGGACATTGATGGTATGTGAGGGACCTTTTTGTATGTGTGTATGTTTGTCAATCAATCAATCAATCAATCAATCAATCAATCAATCAATCGATCGATCAATGAGCTTCTTTATTTTTGGTTTGCATCTCATGGAATAGAATACTTCACTGTCCACAATTTGAATTCAAATTAAGCACACAGAAGAAAGTTTACTGGATTTAATATATTTAGGTTGCGTTTAACGGAGTTCCAGCATTGATTGACACTGCTTCATTAAATCAAGAAACCAAAGATAAAAGCTTAATTGGCTAAATAAATTCTACGTAGTATGAGAATTTACTTTTCTGGACCAATAGGTTCTTATCTGTTTAACTGATAATCGACTTTTTAAAAAAGAATCTACGAGAAATAATACTGTACTCGGCGGATAACAATCGAACTGACTCAGAGGTAATTTCACATAATGTACTCGGTGGATAACACTCGGGTTAACAATGTCGAAACTTTTCTTACCATAAATATTGATCCTGACTGGCGAAACCAGTGCTTAGAACAAGGATATCTTCTAGACCACAGTACACGCTTAAAGGAAGTTCGTGTTAAAAAAAAACCCAACAAAACATTTATCAAACATTTACAGCGAGGTGTTTCCTTGGAGGCAGAGTGGTCTAAAGCGCTCGCCTTTTCTGATCACTACCATCTCACCTGTGTAAGCGCGGGTTTGAATCTCTGGCTTGGGCAATGTGGGCATGTGAGAAAGCTTGCCAGTAGCTTTCCGTGGGTAGGTGGTTCTTACCGGGATTTTCCCGGTTTTCTTCTTCCACTAATTATACTGGCCGCCATGTATAGCCTATCTTGCACCGAGAAATGGCATTAAACCCACAAACATACAATGACTTTGGTGACATTTTCTTTGTCTCTTCTGGGCAAGCAATGTTGTACCGCACACGCTTCATTTGCTCGACCACAACCGTTTTTTTTTTGTGGAGTATTATATGGGGATTTTCCTGACCATATTTTGGAAAGTGGAAGAATATTAATTTC
Source organism: Megalonaias nervosa (assembly GCA_016617855.1). Classification (NCBI taxonomy): domain Eukaryota; kingdom Metazoa; phylum Mollusca; class Bivalvia; order Unionida; family Unionidae; genus Megalonaias; species Megalonaias nervosa. The sequence goes on from JAECUM010036378.1 coordinate 9,075, forward strand.
TTGAATTGATTTTGTACAAGTATCAAAAGACATAAGAATACCAAAGAGGACAAAAGGAAACAAAAGTTGCAGAAAATAAACAACTAATACTTTCTGTTGTTTGTTCTGTTTTGTTTCACAGGTTCAAAATTCTTACTTTCGTTTGTTCTAATTTTTCTTTCACTTCTTTTATTGTAAAAAGCTCCGTGCTTATTCCATGCCTCTATAAACGTGTCCTTCCTTAGGATGTTTAGAGTCGGCATAATATTGAATGTTGGATTTTTTCTAGACTTTGCCGTTGTGCTTTTCACTTGCTACGATACTAACTACGTTATATTGTTAACTGTTAACTTCTGTAAAGCTTCTGAAGTAAGCTTATTTAACGGTGTCAACGTTAACTTCGATTTTGGCTCTATTGACGAAGTTAACTGTGTTACGGTTTCCACTATGGTTATCTAGACACACAAAACGTGCATTGTTCTTATATTTGCTGTAGACTGTGCCAACAAGGTTAGATTAGTTAATCCTTCAGACCTCTTCCTGTGGGAGAATCTTCTTCCAACATCAGCTCTTTAGTCGTTGTTATCTACTCACACAGAAGGAGCAACGTAGCTACCGTTGGCCTTTCGAAGTTCGTATCTGTATGCGCAGATCATGTAACAACATCGTTAAGTCTTTCATTTTCTATCAAACTGACGATTCCATGCTTTGGATTTCAACGGTGTCAATGGAGGACATTAATAACTCTCTTTCCACTCTTTGTGGCGATTTGCAACATTGTGCTCCATCATTCTAATACCACTGTTTTTGTCACAATATACAATGCTGTTATAGTTTTGTCATGCAGTGAAATTAAATAAGGTATATCATCATTTAGGGATGATTTGAGGATCTTATTCACAGGTGGACCTTCTACCCAAGGAGGTACCGTTAAGGATGTATTTTTACTTGCTGTTAAACGTTAACGAATGTTACACCTCAAATTTTTCTGTAAAAACAAACAAGTAATCGCTTGCGTGCACTGTCATACGTGTTTACATGGTTTTAAATGAGTTATTCATTTTCACTGAAATTTAGTTTAATATTAAATCCCTCTGTCCTTTGAAACGTGCATGCCGGATCCTAACACAGGATACTGTAAAATTACAAAATACTTCCATGTACATTTCTGCAATCAGTTACGACAGTTTTTGTTCTCTTGAATTAACAGCGGTAATCCTGTATCATTAAACTTGTTGACATTGTCATTGTACTGATGAAGATGAAAATTCCTTTCTCGAATATTTTTCTTTCATACCTTTAGTCTCTTTTCAACGTTCCTTAAAACTTGTCATTTGATAATTATTTGCTACGAGGCAAATTTATTAATCTTAAGCTAATAATCGTAGTGATATTTTCTATCCCTCTATGACAATTTAACTAACTGGAATGCATGCATCACCTACTGAGCCTGTTATGCTACAGTCATGATTAGGTGTGTTGTTGTCGTTGTTGTTGTTGTAGCTTTTAACGCCATTTTTCAGCACAAGATAGGCTATACATGGCAGCCAGTATAAATGGTGGAGGAAGAACCCGGGAAAACCCCGGAAAGAATCACCGACCCACGAGAAGTTACTGGTAAGCTTTCTCACATACCCACAATGGCCGAACCCGAGACTCGAACCCACGCAGACAGAGGTGAGATGGCAGTGATCCATAACGGTGAGTGCTTTAGACCACTCAGCCACTCGGGGACCCCTCGTTAGGGTAGGTTTCAATCAATTTTTTTTTATGAACAAGTGGGTATCATATTTTGAAGATATGAAAAAACATGGGGACAACGTACGCCATAGGAAAAATGAATGCCTCGAAATTTGCTGTTTCAACAACATTAAATTTTCTCTTATATTTGGAGTTTACAAATTTATACATTTTTTTTTTATTCCGAGGTAGTGCATCTAAAGTGTTCTAGCTTTTAGATTTTTTCAAAAGTTTACCATTTTTTGTCACCATACGGCCACTATTGTGCTGATGTGCCGTTAAACGATACTACATTCATGCGTCTACAGTTTTTTCAACCCATTTACAAAACGTCTAAGACCTTATTAAATACATATTCATTCTGTCAAATAATTCAGGCACACAAAAAATTATCTCCACCTCTAGTGTATGATGTTGCTTCATGGTCTGTCAAATGTTGCATACTTCTGATTCCAACTTAACGAGAGTTCACTACCTCATAAATGACTCCACGTCCTAAAATTCTCATTATGTTCACGTCCATACCTTTTTGGATGGTTTGGCTTTTTGCAATCGTATTCTTCGTCATTATTTTATATCACAGTTCGAGCTGCTATTCATTGGACACATATTACATCAATGTATATATTTTTATATTATAGATAGTTTGACAATCCACATGTGCATTTGATATATTCCAATCACTCTGCCACTTAAAAATGCATTTATTGTTGTTATTCGCAAAGCTAATATAGGTTGTTTTCCATCCGTCAGAGTTGGTCGTTGAAATTAACAAAATTCTTTGTGTTTTAAATATGTTAATTCCCAGATACATAATTCTGTATATCTGCCAACTTCTGACTCACCTTTCTCTTATTACACTATGCAATGATTTCGTGGCTCATGTCATCAATGTGTATATATCGATATCTTGTTAATTTGTTTCATCGTATACAGATTTAAGTCTCTCGAACTGACCCTGCGTCTTCTCCCCTAATCATTTTAAACAATACAACCTTCAATGCTAAAGAAGCCTTCATATTTGTTTGCCTTCTGGTGTTTCTAGCGATCGGTTCTTTTATTCAACATTTAATTTTGTTCGAAAAACGTATATATCTTTTTCACGTCTTTATGCTCGGAAGAGATTGGCCTAGTGGTCTGTTCTAAGGCGCTCGCTCTTTACAGATTACTTACGCCTCGCTTCTGTCCGCGTGGTTTCAAGTCTTGGCTCGATCATTCATTGCGAGAGTGTCAGAAAGCTTGCCAATAGTTTCCCGTGGGTCGGTGCTTCTACCCGAGTTCTTTCGGGAGTTCTTCGCCAACCAGATATACTAGATACCATGTTTGGCCTACCATGTGCTAAAAATAGCGTTAAACTCCGAAAATCGCAAATCACAAATCCTTGCTCAGGAAATTATAGTCACTTTGTTTCTACCGTCCAATGTGTCGCTTGATGACTTCTAAATTTTGTCTTTCGATAATCTTTTTCTGTTTCTGTACTCGCTCTGCTTGTTGGATTCTTTCTAACTATACAATTACTCTTTTTTCCTTGTTAGTGATAAACTTGTCAAGTATTTTCACAGTCCTATTCTTCCCCTGATGTCATTGATTTCTTTGATAGTAGTAGCATCTGATATAGTCAATGATTCCGCCGTAACATCTGTGACTAATATCAACTTGAGACTACACGAATGATTAAAGAGATCATTCCTCTTCATTTCAGAAATATTCTCTTACAACTTTTAGATATCTTGCAATGATAATCATCTGTTTTCGCAGCATACACTTCTGTCATGGTTTTTAAAAGTACTTTCATGTATCCTATTTACACCACTCATGAATAATGATAACGGTGATGTAGTTCATGTGGAGGACCACTCATGCATAATGATAAGTGTGATGTTGTTCATGAGAAGGACCACTCATGAATAACAATAATGGTGATTTTGTTCATGTGGAGAACCACTCATGCATAATGATAATTGTGATGTTGCTCATGAGAAGGACCACTCATGAATAATGATAATGGTGATGTTGTTCAAGAGGAGGGCCATTAATAAATAATGATAATTGTGATGTTCATGGGGAGGATCACTCATGAATAATGATAATGGTGATGTTGTTAATGAGGAGGATCACTCATGAATAATGATAATGATGATTTTGTTCATTAGGAGGACCACTCATGAATAATGATAATGATGTTGTACATGAAGAGGACCACTCATGAATAATGATAATGGTGATGTTGTTCATGAGAAGAACCACTCATAAATAATGATAATGGTGATTTTGTTCATGAGGAGGACCACTCATGCATAATGATAATTGTGATGTTGCTCATGAGAATGACCACGCATGAATAATAATAATGATGATTTTGTTCATCAGGAGGATAACTCATGAATAATAATAATGATGTTGTACATGAAGAGGACCACTCATCAATAATGATAATGTTGCTGTTGTTCATGAGGAGGATCACTCATGAATAATGATAATGGTGCTGTTGTTCATGAGGAGGATCACTCATGAATAATGATAATGGTGATTTTGTTCATGAGGAGGATCACCCATGAATAATGATAATGATGTTGTACATGAAGAGGACCACTCATGAATAATGATAATGGTGATGTAGTTCAGAGGAGGATCACTCATGAATAATGATATGGTGCTGCTGTTCATGAGGAGGATCACTCAGGGGGTGCTCACCAGTTATTATGTACTTTTGAGAGAGTGACGTATGTAAGGTGAAGTTGTTTGCATTTAAAACATGCACAGTGGAGAGGATGTTGGCATACATCTATGCTACTTTGATGTGATGTGGCTGACATTTATGTGGATATTGTACTTTTGGAAATTGTACATGATCTAAGCACACTGCTAACTAAAATGACTGCTCCCTGGTGCTAAAAAAATCAGACTGAATTAGTCTAAAGTACACTATCCTTAGCAGCTATTAAAATAGCGAAAATAAATTTTGCCAGACTAGACAATAACAGCTTCTTAAAGTGCAATGAATGAATTACCAATATAAAAAAACCTAAAAAAAAAGGTTATCGGCTCTTTTTTGTTTTACAATTTACCTCTTAAGTTCAGGAAGTGAAAATGACCAAGTGGAGCTAGCACTTTTTTGAAAGGTGCACATCTTGAGTAAGGCCTAGCTGTATACTCTATAACCCATATCACACCCATCAATCATACACCAAAATAATAATAATAATAATAATAATATTAATAATAATAATAATGAGGACTTTGTATAGCGCCTAATCTTTAGAAGCTCTAAGCGCTTTATAACATTTGATAACGCTTAAAAAACATATATAATGATATGATTACAAAAATAAAAACAAACACCACGAAATTAGAAAACAGAAAACATGCTGTAAATATTTAATGTAAGGAAACATTATTAGGTCTTTAAGTCTGTTCTTGCAGTTGAAATAGATGAGTTTTAAGAGCGCTCTTGAATGAGATCACTGTGTCTTTGTGTCTAAGTTCAGTGGGCAATTCGTTCCACGTTGCTGGGCCCTGGTATGTAAAAGAACATTGTCCATATGATTTCATTTTCATAGTGGGAATAATGAGAATACCAGTGTCAGAAGAGGAGCGTAAGTATCTTGCTGGTGTGTATACATGGGTGAGGTCGGATAGGTATGTTGGACTGGTGCCCATCAGTGAAACGTAGCACAGAGAACAAATTTTGTGTTTATTTCTGGATCGAATGGATAGCTAATATAGGGTACAGAGCATGGGGGAGGCGTGCTCTGATCATGGTACTCTAAGGATGATCCGAGAAGCTGTGTTTTGAACTTTTTGAAGTTTCTGTAGTAGATATTGAGGCGAACCAGACAGAATTGAGTTCCAATAGTCCTGTCTTGAAAGTACAAAGGAACACACAAGTGTTTTAGTGGCATCAACTGAAAGATACTTGCGTATGGAGCTGATGTTTATCAGCTCAAGATATGCAGCCTTGCATATGTTCATGATATGTTGGTACAATGAATGAGTACTGTCGAGAGTAACACCTAGTTTTCGTACTGACTGTGTGAATTTAATGTTGGTGTTGCTGATATTTATTGTCTGAGGTAAAGGATGTGAATGAGAAAGTCTTTGTGTTGTAATCAGAATGGCTTCAGTTTTATCATCATTCAAAATAAAGGGAACTAAAGTCTTTTTTAAATAGCCAGTATAACCAGTGAGGAAACCCGGGGAAATTCTTTTTCTTTAAAATTCTAACTATTCAAAATACAAAACTGTAAAATGTTCATGATGAAGGGTCAGTCATGAATAATAAAAATGTGATGTTGTTCAAGAGGAGGACCACTCATAAATAATGATAATGGTGATGTACATGAGGAGGACCACTCATGAATAACGATAATGGTGATATACATGAGGAGGACCACTCATGAATAATGATAATGTGATAATGTGATGTTTTTCATGAGGAGGACCACTCATGAATAATGATAATAGTGATGTTGTTCATGAGGAGGACCACTCATGAATAATGATAATGGTGATGTTCATGAGAAGGACCACTCATGAATAATGATAATGGTGATGTTGTTCATGAGGAGGACCAATCATTAAATGATGATAATGGCGATGTTGTTAATGAGAGGACCACTCATGAATAACGACAATGGTGATGTTGTTCATGAGGAGGAGAAGCTAGGTACCTTATCTTTAAATGTATCATGAGTAAGTTCTTATTCTTTTGATCTAGATCATCCATAATTTGCTTCCATACACACTTGATCTACCTGTGTACATGAAGCGTTAGAACAAATTGGTTTATTAAAGATAAAATCCTTAAATGTTGAAACGTTAGACCTTCATGCGCATGTGTTAGAACTTGCTGATTTATTATACATGGAATCTTTCAAGACTGAAGTGCTAGAACTCATTGATTTATTTGGTTTGAAACCGTTGAAGGCAAAGTCGATGATTGTTTTTTCGAAACTTATCATGTTGAAGCATTAGAACTAGGTGATTTATTAGGTTAAAAGATCCATTTCAATGTCGAATCACGAGAGTTGACTCGATTAAGATTTAGTAAACTCACTTGTTATGAAAGAGTTATTTTATGTAGAGTTAAGTTTGTTATTTTTTATTCTCATATTCTACTAATCTCTCTTTTGAGTGTACTCGTTTCTTTCCTCTCTTTGTACTAGCTTCTTCCTCTCGGTGCATTCGTTTATTTCCTTTTGTACCCTAACATTTTTATTCCATTCAGACATTGATTCCTTTGTACATGTAATGTATCTTTAATACCCAGCATTCTTTCTTCTTAAATTCGTTTTCAAATTTCACCAAATTACACTTTTTCCAGCCAGTTTAAATATTTTGCACAATGACTATCCATAGCCGAAGAATTAGCTTTGTATCCTCGACCGATTTCACTAATATATTTATATTGGCTTAGATTCTATAATTGAAGTATTTATTCAGTTTACTTTTGGTTAGTTCACTTTTTTACCATCCTAAATAGTCAGTCAGTATTCATAAACCTAAAGATGTCCTTAGTTCCATTACTCAACAAGGGACACGCGGAATCTTGTACAACATGTAAGAAACGAACTTCCGAACAAGATGAGCGATTTCAATAAATTAAACGTTGTACAGAATATACATATGCAAAGCCTGATTGAGACACAAGCAGAGGAAGGAATGGACAAGAATATATCAAAGGGTCAAATGATAAAGAGCGTACAAGAAAGCTTTGCTAAATGAGACAGGAAAATAAAAAACACAAGAGGCGTGAAAGCTAGTGTCAACGGAATTAGAGAGAGAGAGAGCGTGTGTGTGTGTGATTTTGATTTTAACATAGCTTTAAAAAATTTTCAGTCATATCGCTACGATGTCTGCAGTGTGACAATTTATAGTGATGTCTAGCACTGGGGCATCATGCCGCAGACATGTAGCATCATGTCCCACCCAGTCACATTATCCTGACACCAGGCCGACCAGTCCTAACAATGACATCTTAATGCTGAGCGCCAAGCGAGGCAGCTGTCAGTACCATTTTTGTAAGTCTTTGGTATGATTCGGCCGGGGATCGAACCCACGACCTCCCGCATCCGAGGCGGACGCTCTAACCACTAGGCCACCGGAGCGGTCTCAACGGAATTAGTACTGCAACGAGAATTAATCAGTTTCTTTGACAAGCTAGAGAAGATTGAGGAATTTTTTTTTATAAATATTAAATGTTTCAAGAGTTTAAAGAAATAGAGGAGGACTCTGGACACAAATGGAGGAGGAACCAAAAGCAGAGCAAATAGAACAGAAAAAAAATGCGAAGGTAGTCTTAGTGGCACTGTTTAAATAAAACATTTTGGTGTTTGTTGGTATCAGTTCCATGGTATACAAAATTTACAATCATCACTGAAGGTACGGCTTCGTGAAGGAGTTTCCCGTCTTGAATGTATAAAGCCTAAACCATGAATTGACGGCGTAAGCCTTACCAGCACCAGCTGTAGACCAGAGTACAAAGTAAAACGGTAGAATTTACAACATACTAACCAACTAAGCAACCTAGAAACAACTATACAACCTACAAACAACTATTAAATGCCTGGAATGTTTTACTTTAATAAATCTCTGAGTAAAAGCACACACTGAACATCAATTATCACTCGTCGTTCGAAGCAGCTTTAAATATTAGCAACGAGACACTCACTATGTCAGAAATCATGATATACTGTATAATTTTCCACAAGTTATCACCTGATAAAATAGTTCCCCTGGCATCTGTTCTCGTGCTCTTTCTTTTCTGTTTTGTTTCAAACCATTTCAGCAATACGCGTTACGTTTAATAGCTTGCAAACTGTTTATAATGTATTGCATTTCTTGTTGCATTTTACCAATGTATTAATTGAATTAGTTGGCAGTTTTGATTGTGTAGTACGTTACTATGACGCCATCTGATGCCAATTTTGTCTTTCCAGTAGATCCCGGATATTGATTTGTGCCAGCTATCTGTTCTAAAAAGTAGATTATGCTCTGTTTATAACAATAGAAAAATTTGTAACATAAATCGATAACTCTTAATGCAGTCTGGAGTAAAACATATCTAGGAACAAACCATTGATCATAACTTTAAAACGATGTCTGCATTGGTTCTCTTTGTTCGTCCTTTGTCTTCTATTGTCCTCTTTTGCACTGCTCATATTTTGTTAAAACCAGAACAAAAACCAATCCAACAATGATCAGTCTCAAAGTTATCAATAATCAGTAAAGAAAAAAAGCCATTGATAAAATTAAAGAAGAGAAACAGCTGTGCCCAGAAAAAAAACCAAACAAAAAAACCCCTTTGTACTGGCATAGCATGTCTTCTCCCGAACGAACAACGACATTGTCACAAAAGACATAGAAGACCTCGCTCTACATTTTTGTAAATGGGCCGGGGGTGTCGTGGTGGGGATGGGTAAACACCTACTTCAAAATTTGCTACGATCTAGGAAAGCCAGTTGTACTTAAACACATGCTTCCCTATTACGAAGAAGTCAATTTATCGCGCATACAGTTTAACTTCGTTAACTCGGTTGGTGTCCACTTAGTACTGAATTAATGTTGTGAAACTGATTCTGAATCAGTCCGATGTTATCCATGAGTACATTGTTCTCCCAAAACGTTTTTGATAGATTGCTTATGAAACAGAAAAATCTTGTTCTCTTACTACTATAATAAAAGACAAGATAAATCTATTTGTATATACAAGCTAGAAACAGCTCTGTATGCCCCAATATCATTACAAATATATAGACAGAACAATGATAAATTTAATTCTACAGTAAGTATTATTTATTGTTTCTCGTGACTAGAATGATGCGGGTTAGAATCCTACCACCATCCCTGATCGGCTACCATGGTGTGTCCTTAGGCAAAACTCTTTACTCCAGTTGTCTCGGCTTTTACTGGAGTATTGCAGTGCTGTTAAGAACAACAAAAATATAATTTAAAAAAAAAAAGAAAATAGAGTGTACTTAAAATTTTCACCACAAAACGAAAGTAAATTACCAATGTTTCAATTTCAACAGACAATAAAGCTGCTCATGAAATAAAATGATACAATAATTAAAACCGAATGGAAATGTACCCTGTAAACCACCATGTAGATTACTGTGATGGAAATGTACCCTGTAAACCGCCATGTAGATTGCTGTGATAATCAAAGATTACGCAATTATTTTGATACGAACAATTAAATCATCGGTCCCGAAAAAGGCTGAATGTAATGTGTTTTGTACCTGATATGTAAGAAATATGGAACAACACATACTGTTAAATTAATCGACTGATATTAAGTGCGCGACAAAATAAGCAACAGGTACAAAGATTAGCACTGGAGAGGAGGCAACGAAAATAAATTCTTTGTTACATTCTATTGTTTGAATGAAAACTTACGTTGAATCACGGCCAATAAAGGGTACCATTACGGCTAGCAATAAATTGGAGCTTTTTTTTTTTCACAGACACTCCAATGTCCTTAATGAAACTTATATTTGATTATCCGAATCTGTAAATGTGCATCATGTTACAACCATCCACAACAGTTAAACTTGAAAAAACATGTATCTGCCAACTCTTCTCGTTAGACCGCGTAACTTTGTAGTTTCCCTGTCGTCCTGCTCATAGCTTATTATTATCATAGTCATTATGGAAATACTCCAGCAGCTGTTGACTTACAGGACTCAAATATTTAAGATTTTGTCTTGCATCACTCTCAATAATATTTTCAACTGTCGTTTAAATCCATGAAACTTCTCTCAATTTATTCACGCGCAAAACAAGGCTCAGGTGTGCCTGTCACGGGATATCTACTCAGCTATCAATTTAACAGTTAAAACAAACAACACAAAGACGTCCCTCGCCTAGGATGCATTTGGTCTTGGACCAGCCATGTTCACTTGCATACACCTCACCTCACCCCAACCCCAACACAGCGTTTAATGAACACATTTGGTTGAATCAGTTTATATTTCACTCATGGCATATTTATGCAGCTAACAGCGTCAACATAAAATTTACAGGCAATGGCACGATCGATCGGAAGGAGTTTCTGGACATGATGGCCAGGAAAATTAAGAATGCGGATAAAGAGAAGGCTCTCCGGCAAGCCTTCAATATGTTCGACAAGGACGGCAATGGTTTCATTACGCCTGCCGAGCTGCGCCAGGTAATGGGCAATCTCGGCGAGAAGCTGACCGATGAAGAGGTGGACGAAATGATAAAAGAGGCCGACATGGATGGGGATGGTCGAGTAAACTATATAGGTGAGGGATGCAATTACAATGCTTCAATTAGCATCGTTATATTGACTTGTCTGGGTCACAAGTCAGATCATGTCAATGTGAGGGATGCAATTACGGTACTTCAATCAGCATCATGATATTAACATGTCTGGACCACAACTAAAATTATTTATAGTTAGTTTTTCACCACATTAACATAAGTTCAGCTACCTTTACTACCAACAGTATTGAAAAAGACATACAGATAGTTGCATTGCAAACCATGTATACAAATATTAAAAAAAACTCTATGCTAAGACAAATGCAACGATAAAAATTTACAAATTGCATACATGCATATCATCCTTATTTATATCAGTACAACAGTAAGAATTTATAAATCACATTATATACACAAAATCAAATTAAACACGATATGGTCAATACAACATATGCAGGGGCGGATCTGGGTTAAGACGGGCATAGTTGGCGCACCCTTCCACTAACACTTAACAACCGTATACATTTGCTGAAAGAGAACGTGTGCTATGACATACATATATGCAAATACATTTAATTGAATCAGAAAACATGATATAATTAAAGAGGAATGCACAATCAATTGCAGCATGGGCCATTCCAGCTACTGATTAGATTGCGAAATTTATGTAAATGTAATTCTTCCATGAAAGTGTTAGGGAGTGAGTTCCAGTTTTGCACCAAAATCTCTAAAAGAATTTCAAACCTTGGCGTTCTCATCATGGGTAGTTCTACGGTATTTCTGTATTCAAATGAATAGGAGTTTTCTATAATATGTAAAAGATGATGTAAATAATTTGGATTTACTATTTATAATCTTAAAACCGTTTGTGCAAATGACAGCTTTCTTATTCTTGTTATTTTAAACTCTTTGAGCAATAAACTAAAGTTCAAACACATAATGAATTCGAATACATTTTGCTTCTTTTTAAGTGAGAATGGCAGTATAGAAAAATTAAAAACCTTAAGACCATTAAGGCTTCTATTACTCAGACTGATCTGACAAAAAAAGTTATTACCATAAAATATACTTTAAACCCCAAAATATTTGCCTTTGAATTTGGATAGTATGCTGGACGAGCTTTGAGAATGCAGTGCCAGGAACACAACTGAATACTCTTACTTCGCGATTCCGTCTGTCCGATATTTTTGTCTGTCCAGTATTTATCTTCCTTCTATTTAACCTGTATATTCTGACTTTACACTTACTAAGCTGCCATAACACTCAGTGTTGACATGCATGTCAAATTGTTATGTTCTGGTTTTTAAAAAAAATGTAGGAAGCTAGCTGGGTTGATTTGGAATGAACATCAAGCTAAATGATTGCACATCAACACAACGATGACTGACCACAAACATGTAAATCTGTAAATCAAACATTGATCACAATAATCGAACATACATTTTGATCTATTTCTTTATGGAAGAATAGAAAACAAAAGTGTAAATGCAAAAGGAAACAGTTTTTCAGTTGTGTCAGTGAAGTAGAGACACTAGACGAGAATAATTTTGTTGTTTGAAATTGTGATATATTTTGTTATTCGACACACTTTTGTTAAAAAGATAAAAAAAAGTAAAGAAAAATAGTTCCATCATTTTATGCAATCACTGCAAAACGCAAATTCAAGAAATGTGTTAAGCAAGAAAAAGAGGACAAAACATTAATGGATGTAAATTGCATTTTATCCATTAGAAAAGTGATACTCATCCATTTGTAAAAAAGCATTAACTAAATTATAGAGGAATAGTTGAATTTTTGCAATCAACGAACGTATTACGCAATACACCCGCTGAAAAACATCGACACGCATACACTATTTGAAGGCCTTGAAATGGATGTACATTGTTTGTCCGCGATTCGCTGTCATGTCAAGGCAGGCCTTGTCCGTTATATTGAAAGCAACGGCGGCTCATTTGGTAGAGCGCCGGTTCGTTGGTATCTGGAAATTTCGACATCGTATCTGGAAAGTTCGAAGTTTCCAAATAGCGACTTATTTCTCCACATTTCTAGCTGATATCTTAAACTTTGGAGTTGATAGCTTTCTACATTTCGAGTTAGTAACTCGACATTTCTAGATACAAAGTCGAAATTTCTACATGCAAGACAAAACTATGAGATGCTAGCTCGAAATTTCGAGATAATAACTCCAAATTTTGTTACTGTCCACATAATAAATCAGTCCACCTGGGGCTAACGTTCTTTTGTACTATTCACTTTTCTGATAATTTTAACATAGCGTTGCCAAAAAGTTCCATTCCTTACCCAGTTAAATGAATAAATATGTTTTATTGAATATTTACTATTTCATAAATTATTATTATTATTATTATTATTATTATTATTATTATTATTTTACAGAGTTTGCGAGAATGATGACGAAGAAATGATCTTATTGGCGAAGGAACTGCATGAAAGAAAAACGAAGCTTACAGTTAGACCATTAACATCCAAGTTTTCATTGGTGGCATTTTAAAATGTGTCTCTCTCATTTCAATCAAACTCTCACGTTAATTTACTCTTGTGTCACATCGTAGTAAACTTAGACATTTTCTTTTATATTCGTCTCACGTGGATAAGCATGGCGAGACATAGTTGTCACTTTTTCGACCTCGTCAACAATGTTAAAGTTTTATTTTATAGTCTTCCAAAAGTCGCATATGTTGTGCAATTATCAACTGCAGCATTCAGATTAACGTTTTCTTAATTATATCACCTTTGGTCTAAAATTTATGACATGATATACTACAAGTTTTCCTGTATCGCCAGCTTAACCAGAAACCTTGTCCTTCATTGTGAACAATGTTAAAATTAATTATTGAAAGCCATACCTCTTCCATATCACTTGCTGCATTCAAATGAAACTTTAAGATCATCAGTCATCGGTCATCGGTCAGTCGCGTTTGCTTGAGCAGAGGGAGTGTTGCACCATGGTGAAAAATATTGAAGTTTGGCGCTAATGTTCTTGAAAGACACGTATCGTCAATATTAGTTACAGTGTTCAATTGAATTTTTTTTAGGATAATATTACTATTGGTATAACATTTATATGTACATATGTGAGGTCAACAATGTGAAACTTTTGTGTGAAACTTTATCAAGGTCAGATATAGTTGTTCTACTGACAAGCATACGGACTCAAGCAGAACACGTGGTTCTACTGACAAACATACGGACGCAGACAAAACACGTGGTACTACTGACAAGTATTCGGGCACAGGCAAAACACTAGGTTCTGCGAAATACTTAATTTATTTTTCTTCATGAGCTCATTAATATGTGTATCCATATCTTTATTTCGAAACTTATAGAGACACAGATAAATCATCCATTACATACATACATATATACGCACGCACGCACACACACATACATACATACATACATACATACATACATACATACATGCAGGCATGCATTCATGCATACATATGTTTTTTATGGACAGAAAAGTGGCCATAATCAGTTCGCCTTGGTTTACGTTATAATCAACATGCGATTTGGAGTTTTAGATAGCGCACACAAATTGAGAGAAGAATTCATCAAACGTAAAATGAAGAAGCAAAGAATTCTTGCATAAAATAGTTTGAAAGAATTTTTCAGTTTTGTATCTTTAAAATAAATATTTAAAATACCAATAAGAATTTATTTAAAAAAGAAGTGACGTGTATAACAATTATGTTTAAGCGACACTGAACACCCTTCTCATAATATATTTATGTAATTGGATTGACATATTTCTGTTTCTACAAATGTGATGAGAAAATGTACTGCACTTACCACATAACCAAGGAAAGCGACGAAATTTCCGCAATTTGCTGAAAAAATGAGTGGCTGTAATCAGCGTGTGTTAACCCATCATTTAACCACCGTGGAATGAAGCATTTTCTGTTTTCTTATCCCTTTTTCTACATTTGTACAATTTCCCAATAAAGCTTCTCTCGTATAACAATCGAACTCTTTGTTTTGTTTTTCATTGGACTGAACCCACTATAATCAACCGGAAGAAAATATTTGGTTGAAATCCTGTAAGAGAGCTGAGAGGTTCAAATAATAGAGGAGACCCAAATCGGCAGTATCAGAGTTTGTGATCTCATACTGGCTGAATATTTGTTGTATGTATAGATTAATAGAAATATCACTAAATTTCCTCCTGAAGGACAGTCAATGAATAAAGACAGTAAAACAGACAATCCTACTTGTTTTCCTAGTCATTCCCAAATAGGTTTTTTAGTTACTATTGTTACGTGTCTAGGCTCGTACAAAAGTAACAAGAAAAGAGTGAAGACAACAAGCTTTGTAAAATTTAACAAAATAATTTATTTCCCTAGAAAAAAACAAGGTAAAAATGAGAAAAAGGACTTACGGTTTACGAATCAAATCCAAAATTAATCCAAGAATTAATAAAATATAAGTCCTAGCAATAAAAAGTCCTAAGTGAATCACAGGTCGAATCCCGATGAAATTCAAGATGGAAGGCGATGACGTCTTCGATAGTCAGCTTTGTCCTGATGTGTCAGTAGTTCTTTGTTGAATCACAAAGAATAATATTCCAGTTTGGAATTCCGAATAATTTTCAATGACTGTCTTTGTCCAAGAATCAAATTTAGGAGCACTTGTATTCATGGGTAAATAAATTACTAATTCCAAAAAATAAAAATTCAACTCAAACTGGTCACAACAAAACACCTTTGAGCTCCAAAGGTTTAAAGCACAACTGGCTATTTCTTCTTATAACAATGAGTTATAAGACTAAGTAAAAAGCAAAACAGATTCCCGTATGAGGGTCACGTGGTCACCTTTCTAAAGCAACGTAGAAACATTACATGCATAACCTCACGTACTCAAGTATGGCCTTAGCTAAAATCAATGGTTCTTACTCTGGGAATTTTTTAAAAAAAAAAGTTGTTTACCTAATACTTACACTGGTTCTGAATCAAGGTCAGCAAATAGATACAGTGTTTCTACTACTGGCTGTTTATCATGTCAAACAGAACTGAACTGAATTTCTGCAAAAAATATATCAAATCCAGTAGACAAAATTATCATTACAATAACATGTAATGGAATAAAATAAAAATAAAAATTTTTTAAAACTAACAAACAAGTAATTAAATTACATATACATAACACTATTTACAGTTCTTAAGAAGCATGCCAAGAACTCATTCAGTTAAAGTATACTTATTGAATTCCCTTGTTTCCACTCCAAAGCAACTTCCTCCTTGAAAAGTCAAACTACTTATGAGCTGCTTAAAAAGTTACCTTTCCTGACAAGATGTCATGTCCTTCGCGTACAACGAGAATACACACTGGGTCCTATGCGTACGATATACCTGAGTCCTTTTCCTTTACATGCAACGAGAATGCTCATTTGGTCCTATGCGTACGACGCACATGTGTCCTTTACGTAGTACGAGAATTCACATTGGGTCCTATGCGTACGACGCACATGTGTCCTTTACGTAGAACGATAACATTGGGTCGTATGCTTACGACGCACCTGTGTCCTTTACATGCAACGAGAATACACATTGGGTCCTATGCGTGCGACACACCTATGTCCTTTAAATGCAAAGAAAAATCACATAGGGTCCTGCGCGTGAGACGCACCTGTGTCCTTTACGTACAACGAGAACACACAATGAGACCTATGCGTATGATATACCTGTGTATTTTTTTCATGCAACGAGAATACACATTGGGTTCTATGCGTGCGACACACCTGTGTACTTTACGTACAACGAGAATATACATTGGGTCCTATTCGTACGATATACCTGTGTCCTTTCCATGCAACGAGAATAGAGAATACACACTGGTTCCTATGCGTATGATATACCTGTGTCCATTTCATGCAACGAGAATACACATTGGGTCCTATGCTTACCATGCACCTGTGTCCTTGATGGAAGTGGTTATTCAATTTCCATACGCTTTAGGCCTAGCCGGGAGGAGGGGGGCACATAGTAACACCGTCCCTTCTGTTCATGTGTATATTTCTTTGAAACCGCATAGTGGAAATTCGTTCACTTGGTACAGAGATTGTCCATGTGAAAGAGGTACGACTCTTGGGCCCCCTCCCTTGGGGTGCTGAAAATGATCAAAGATCGTATATGCACAAATAATTGACAACTTGCAATGACATTGTAATATATATCCTTCTATAGTCTTAAACTAAGAAACAGAAAACAGTAAAAACCAACAAGATTTGTAAACAATCAGCAACTAATTTCTTTCCCTAGAATAGAAAGTGAAAATATAATATTGAACTTACAGTATTGTGAATTAAATCCCAAATAGTCCTAAAAGTTATATCACAAGTCCAAATGTATGAAGTTCGTACTGAATTCCAGTGATATTCCAAATTAGTTCCAATATTGAATGTATTGATGTGCCTGTAGTCTCGAACGTGTGGCAGTGTGCTAATGGTCCTTTTATGTATCACATTAATATTATCCAAAATGTTCTTGTCTGAATTCACCATAATTCCAAATTAATGTTCCAGTTAACGAATATTACTGAGTACTTTCTAACTCCAGTGAATGATAATTTGAATAAATAAATCCACCGAAATAAAAAACTGAACACAATTATAGAATGATTCTGCTGCAGATTAAGACAAGAATGGGTAATATTTCAAGATTATATAAACTCTCTAAAGGTCTCTCTTACCATTTTCTGAAAATACTCTGTCACTTGATGGAAATTTCCATTCTAGGAGTTTCTAAGGTCAGAATAAAAGACAATAAACATGTTTTACCATTGATAATAATATGAATGTATAAACCACGCTCACAACATGAACCTTACTGGTCAGGTAGAACATGAACTTAATGTTGGACAGTGTCAATTACAAAAGTACATAATACAGATGTAC
>JAECUM010036379.1:0-59108 GCA_016617855.1 Megalonaias nervosa
TCTATATGCAGATGAGTTTATATATATATATATATGCATTTGTCAGTAGCGAGAAAACATTTATTTCTCTTCAGATGTTTTTAATTACAGATATACATCAACCTTTGAGAAGGTGTTGTTTAGACTTATGCATTTATGAAACTCATTGCACGGTTCGACTCTATCGACGCCAATTTGTGGCAATCATGCTTTTGTCAGTAGATGAGATGATACCCTTTGTATCTCTTGACATCCGGTCAATGAAAGTTACATGTGCTCATTTGATAACGTTTTATTGACACTTATGCATGTATGAAACTCGTTCAGTGTTACGTGTCTCTTGAAGCCAAATGTCTGGCAATAATGCATTTGTAAGTAAAGAGGAACCATGTTTTTACTCTTGGCAGCTGCTTAATGACAGTTTCACGTGCACATTTGATTACGTTTCCTTGACACTTTTGCATTAATAAAACCCATTCAATGGCTCGAGTCTCATGAGGTCTTTTGCTCTCAATCATGCATTTGTCAGTAACAGAGAACATTTTCCTTCTCTTTACAATTACTTGGTTACAGTGAAAATAGACTTTTGATAACTTCTTCGGAACACTGATGGTTTTATAAACATTTTGTATGGATCACGTCTTTTGCCGCAAATTTCTGGCAATCGTGCAATTGTCAGTAAGGACGTACCCTTTATATCTCATCATAACTAAGTACTGATAGTTAGTCGTTCACTTTTTACACGTTTTGTTCACACGTGTGCAACTGTGAAACTCTCTGTTTGGATGGATCGTTTCTCTTGAGGCCACTTTCTGAATTATGCATTCGTCAGTAGAAAGGAACTTTTGATTAATCTTCACAAATTATTATTGTCAGTTAAAAATGCACTTTTGAGAACGTTTTGATGACACTTATGCATTTATAAACCTAATTGAATGGTTCGAGACATTTGACTCCCATTTCCTTCAATATTACTTTGCTACGGAGAAGGTAATCCATTACAACTTTTCACAACTACTTGATGACAGTTAATCATGCCATTAATCAGGAAATAATGCATGTTCAAAGGGACTCTATTACTCTTGAATGCGACTTAATGTCAGTTACAAATGCACTTCTGATACACAAATTATTTTATGAAATAATTTGAATGTTTCGTGACTGTTGAAGCCAATTTCTGGCAACATGCATTTGTCAGTGGAAATGAACCCTTTATATCTCTTCCAAACTACTTAAGGACAGACACACATACATTTTTGACAACGTTTTGTGACACGTGTTCGTTTAAGAAACTCGTTAGATGGTTTAATTCTCTCAACGACAATTTCGAGCAATCATGCATTTGTTAGTAAAAGGGAAATAATCATTTATTTTAGCATGTTCTTACTGACAGATGAACATGCACTTTTCAGAACCTTTCCTTGAAACGTATGAATATATGTAAGTCAATGGATAGACAGTGTTTCTTGACGTTAATTTCTGGCAAGTGGGCATGTGCCATTAGGAAGGAACATCATATTTCTCTTCAAAACTACCTAATGACAGTTAAAAATAAACTATTCAGAACTTTATTTGTCACGTATGCATTTATGAAACCCTTTAGATGGTTCGAGCTTATTGTCAACAATTTCAAGCAATATTTCATTTATCAGTAGAAAGGAAACAACTGATGGTACTAAAATATTTCCGAGGCAGATGCTTGCTATCAATGTATGACAGTTGTACCAGTAAACAAATATTGGCTAGAAGTGTATATATGACTGCCAAAAATTTACGTGTATAGACGCGAATGATACAAGGTGTTTTATTCATACATAGAGGTCAACAATGCAATTTCAAAAGTGCATTTTAGCTGTCAATAATTAGATGTAAAGAGAAATAAAGTGTTTCTTTCTACTGACAGATGCATGAGACATGAATCATACAAAATGGTTCGTAAATGAAAAAGCGTCAAGAGGTTGATTTGAAAACTGCATTTTTAAATCTCATTACGTATATATGAAGACACATAGAATGTTACGTTACACAGAGAAATACATGACTGCCAGAAAGTGGAGTCAAGAGACACGGTCCATCCAATGGGTTTCACAAATTTAAAAGATTGAAGAAAACGTTCTGAAAAGTAGACGTTTATTTGTCATGAAGTATGACGAAAGAGAAGTAAAGGGCTCCATCATTAAGATCTGTGAAAGGAAACAAATTGTCCCTTTGTACTGAAAAATGATCGATTGCCAGAAGCAGGCTTCATAATATTAAACCCATCGAATGGGCTTGATAGATGCTTAAGTGTTAACAAAATGTTTTAAAAAGTGCATGTTTAACTATCATTAATTAGTTGTGAAGAGTTATCTCTACTTACTAATTCATGAGTGCAAGAAATTGACATCAATAGACACGATGCATCTAATAAGTTTATTACATGCATACCAATGAAGAAAACTTTATCAATTGTGCATGTGTAATTGTCATTAAGTAGCTACGAACAAGAAATAAAGGGTTTCAATGTACTGACCAATGCATGATTGTCACAAATTGTTGTCATAGGACATGAACTGTCGAAAGAATTTCATAAAAGCATAAGTGTCAAGAACACCTTCTCAAAAGTGGATGTTTATCTGAAATTAAGAAGTTCTGAAGAGAAGTGAAGGGATCCTATCTACTGACAAATACATGATTGTCATAAAATGGCATTAAAAAACAAGAATGATTCAAGGTGCTCATCAAAGTCATAAGGGTGAACAATATGTTCTCGAAATTGCATTTTAGCTGTCAATAATTAGTTGTGGAAAAAAAATAAAATGTTCTTTTCTTCTGACAAATGCATGATTGCCAGAAACTGGAGTCAGGAGACGCGATCCATTCAAGGTGTTTCATAAATGAAAAAGGGTCAACAAGAAGTTCTCAAAAGTACATTTTAAGTGTCATTAAGTAGCTGAAAATGGCAAAATAAGTTCCTTTCTAGTGGCAAATCTACGATTGACAGACATTGGCTTCAAGTTACTGAAAGCATCCAATGAGTTTCATAAATGCCTTGGTGTGGAAAAACGTTTTAAAAAGAGCATGCTTAGCTGTTATTAATTAGTTGTGAAGAGATATAAACGGTTCCTCTCTACTGACAAATGCATGATTGCCAGAACGTAACGTTCGGAGCACGTACCATACAAAATGTGTCAAAATTAAAAAAAGCGTTAAGAAGAAGATCTCAGAAGTGTATTTCAACTGCCATGAGTAAGATGTAAAGAGGCATAAAATGTTACTTTATACTAACAAATGCATGTTTGCCAGAAATTGACGTAAAGAGACTAGGTCCATCAAATGAGTTTCATCAATTTATACGCTTCTAGAAAACGTTACAAAAATGGATGTTTATATGTCACTAAGTAGCAGTGAAGAGAAAGAAAGTGGTTCTACCATGCGACAAACGCACAATTGCCTGAAATTGGCGTGCAGAGAGACAGCTCATCCAGTGGGTTTTATAAATTTATTAGTTTCAGGAAAACGTTCTGAAAAATGGATGCATAAACGCCATTACGTAGCAGTGAAGAGAAATATGCTGATCCTATCTACTATCAAAAATTGGCGCGAAGAGACACGAACCATACAAAGTCTTTCATAACTGTAAGTGAGTCAAGAAGTTTTCAAAAGTACAATTAAGTAGCTGCGAATGGGACATGAATGGTTGCTTTCTACTGGCAAATGTACGATTGTCAGAAAATGTCTTGAAGATAATCAAACCATCTAATGAGTTTCACAAATGCGTAAGTGGCAACAAAACGTGTTGAACATGTGCATGCTTAGCTGTCATTAATTAGTTGTGAAGAGATATATCGAGTTTTTCTCTTCTGTCAAAAGAAGGATTGCAAGAAATTGGCGTAAAGAGACACAAAGCATCCAATGAGTTTAATAAATTCATAGGTGTCAACCAAACGGTACCAAATGTGCACGTGTAACTGTTATTAACCAGTTGTCAAGAGAAACAAAAGGTACCTACTGATAAATACACGATTGCCTCAAATTGTTATAAATAAATTTTGAACTCACCATTGAGTTGTATAAATTCATAAGTGTCAACAAAATCTTCTCAAAAGTGGATGGGTATATGAAATTAAGTATTTTTTTTTAAAGAGATTGAAGTGTTCCGATCAACCCACAATTGCATGATTGCCTCAAATTGGTGTGAGGAGACACGAATGTTACAGCACGTTTTATACATTCATAAGCGTCAACAATACCTTTTCAAAATTGCATTTTAGCTGTCAATGAATAGTGGGGAAGAGAAATTAAATGTTCTATTCTACAGACAAATCGATGATTGCCAGAAATTTGCATCAGGAGACACAAAATATGCAAAACGTTTTATAAATGAGTAAGTGTCTAGATGAAGTATATTGCAACTGCCATGAATTAGATATAAAGAGAAATAAAATGGCACCTTATACTGACAAATGCATGATTGTCAGAAAGTGACGTCAACATAGAGACGGTCCATTCTATGGTTTTCGTAACTTTCTAAGTTTCTCGAAAACGTCCTGAAAAGTGATGTTTATGTGTGATTAAGAGGCAGTGATGAGAAATAACGGGCTCCTATCTACTGACAAAGGCATGATTGCCAGAAATTGGCGTCAAGAGACACAAACTTTACACAATGTTGCATAAATGCAAAATCGTCAACAAGAAGTCCTCAAAAGTATTTTGTTTAGTATCATTAAGTAGCTGCGAAGGGAAATAAATGGTTTCCTTCTACTGGCAAATATACGATTATACGAAAATAGTTTCAAGAGACTCAAACCATCCAATGAGTTTTAGAAATGAATAGGTGTCAACAAAACGTTCTAAAAAGTGAATACTTATAAGTCATTAATAAGTTTTGAAGAGAAATAAACGGTTCCTTTGTTCTAAAAAAATGCATGATTGCCTGAAACTGGTCTCAGAAGACACGAATTATACAAAATGTTTGATAAATGAAAAAGGGCTCAAATAGAAGATCTCAAAAGTTCATTTAAGCTGGCCTTATGTGGCTGTGAAGAGGCATAAAATGTTACCTTATACTGACAAATTAATGAATGCCAGAAATTGGCGTAAAGGGAAACGGTCCATCCAGTGAGTTTTACAAATTTATTAGTTTCAAGAAAACGTTCTGAGAAATAGACGCTTATATGTCATTACGTAGGAATAAAGAGAAATAAAGGTCTCATATATACTCTCGAACGCAAGAGTGACATAAATTGGTGTCAAAAGCCCCGAACCATATCAAGTGTTTGATAAATGAGAAATCGTCAACAAGAAGTTCTTAAAAGCGCATTTGTACGTGTTATTATGTAGCGGCGAAAGGAAATGAGTGGTTCATTTCTGCTGGCAAATGTGGAAATTGCAAATTTCTGGCAATCCTGCATTTGTCAGCAGAGAGGAACCCTTTATATCACTTCATAACTAATTAATGACAGCTAAGCATGCATTTTGGAAGTCGTTTTGTGACACTTATTTGTTTATGAAACTCATTGGACGGTTTGAGTCTCTTGAAGCCAATTTCAGGCAATCATACATTTGCCAGTAGAAAGGAAGCGTTTATTCCCCTTCACAGCTACTTAATGACACATGAAAATGTACTTTTAAGAACGTTGTGTTGACGCGTTTGCATTTATGAAACACTTTGTATAGTTCGCGTCTCTTGACGCTAATTTCTGGCTATCGAGAGTTGGTCAGTTAATGGGACCTCTTTATTTGTCTTCAATGAGATATAAACATACAATTTTTAGAACTTTTTCCTGAAACTTATTACTTTAACAATGACGCCACTTTCTCTCAGTCACGGATTAGTCAGTATAAAGTAACATTTTATGTCAGTTCACTTCTAATTAATGACAGCTGAAATGCAGTGTTGCGATCTTCTTTTCTCATTTATGAAACAAGTGTATTTCTCGTGTCTTCTGATGCCAGTTTGTTGCAATCAAGCGTTTGTGAGTAGAAAGGAACAATTTATTTCTCTTCACAAAAATTGATTGACAGCTAAGATGCAATTTTGATAAAGCATTGTTGACGGTTATGAATATAAAAAATACATAGTATCATTCGTGTCTCTTCACGCCAATTTGTGGCAATCATTGATTTTTCAATAGATAGGAACCCTTTATTGCTCTTCACTACATAGGAACCCTTTATTGTTCTTCTTTAATGACATATACAAATGTACCTTTGAGAATCTCATGTTGACGCGTTTGCATTTATGAAACAATTTGGATAGTACGTGTCTCTTTACGCCAATTTATGGCACTCATGCGTTTGTCAGTGGATAGGACTCCTTTATTTCTCTTCACTGCTACTTAATGACATATAAACATGCACTTTTGAGAACGTGTTCCTGAAACTTTTAACTTTGAGAACCAATTGAATGGACCGTGTCTCTTGACCCCAGATTTCTGGGAATCACGCATTTGTCAGTATAAAATAACATTTTATGTCTCTTTACATCTACTTAATGACAGTTGAAATGAACTTTTGAGATGTTCTCGTTGACACTTTTCCATTTTTAAACATCGTGTATGGTTTGTGTGTGTCCTGATGCCAATTTCTGGCAATTATTCGTTTTCCAGCAGAAAGGAACAATTTGTTTGTCTTCACAGCCATTTGTTGACAGCTAAGATGGAAGTTTGTGAAATAATTGTTTACGGTTATGCGTCTATTTAAGCCAATTTCTTGCAATCGTATATTAGGATGTAGAAAGGAATCACTTATTTAAATTCAGTGTTACCAAATGACACATTCAAATGTACTTTGATAACTGTTCGTTGACGCTTTTGCATTTATGAAACTCTTTGCATAGTTCATGTCTCTTGACGCCAATTTCTAGCAATCATGCAGTTGTCAGTATAAATGAATATTTTATATCTCTTCACATCTACTTAATGACAGATGAAATGTACGTTTGAGGTCGTCTTTTGGATGCTTTTTCAATGTTGAAACATTTTGTATGGTTCGTGTCTCCCGATGGTAATTTCTGGCAATTACGCGATTTTCAGTACAAAGGAATACTTTTTTTTCTTCACAACTATTTGTTAACACCTAAGATCTAATTTTGAGGATGTGTTGATGACGGTTATGAATATACAAAATAACCAGTAGCATTCGTGTCTCTTCACGTACATTTCGCAATAATGCATTTGTCAGTAGATAATAAATCTTTACCACTATTCACACCTACCTAATTTCAGATAAACATCTACTTTTGAAAAGGAGTTGTTGGCACTTTTTTATGTGTTACTCTCAGTTGACAGTTCAAGTCGCATGACAAGAATTTGTGGAAATAATGCATTTGGCAGTTTATAGGAACCCTGTATATTGCTTCGCATATACCTAATAACAGTTTCACTTGCATTTTTTTTAACGTTTTGTTGACACTTATGCATTTATGAAATTCATTCAATGATTTGTGTTTCCTAACGCCGATTTTGTGGCAATCATGCATTTGTCAGTATAAAGTAACATTTTATATCTCTTCGCATCTACTTAATGGCATTTGAAACGCACTTTCGAGACGTTTTTCTTGACGTATTTTTAATTTATCAAGCATGTGTATAGTTCGTGGCTCTTGTCGCCAGTTTGTACCAATTTTACATTTGTCATTAGAAAGGAACATTTTGTTTGTCTTCACAACTATTTATTGACAGCTAAAAAGTAATTTCGAGACGGTACTCTTGACGCTAATGAATTTCTAAAACACCTTGTACCATTCGTGTCTCTTCACGCCAATTTGTGGCAATCAAGCATTTCTCAGTAGATAGGAACCCATTATTTCCCTTCAAAATTACTTAATTGCAGATAAACATCCACTTTTGAAAAGGTATTATTGACACATATGCATGCATGAAACTGATTGGACAATTGAAGCCCCTTGACAAGAGTGTATGCAATTATTCATTTGTCAGTATATATTTACACTTTATTTCTGTTTATAACTACGTAATAACAGTGTCACATGCGTATTTGAAAACGTTTTGTTGACACTTATGCATGTGTGAAACTCATTCGATGCTTAGTGTCACATGACGCCAATTTCTTGCAATTATGCATTTGTCAGTATAGAGAAACACTTTTTATCTCTTCAGAACAAATTAATCACAGATAAGCATTGCTATTTGTTAGACGTTTGGTGAGACTTATTCATTTATGAAACTCATTCGATGATTTGAATTTCTCGAAGCCATTTACTGACAATCGTACATTTGCCAATAGAAGGGAGTCATTTATATCTATGCACAGCTTGTTCATGACACATAAAAATGTACTTTTGAGAACTTCTTGTTGACGCTTTTGCATTTATGAAACACTTTGTATTGTTCGAATCTCTTCACGACAATTTCTGGCAATCTTGCTTTTGCCAATAGATAGGTCCCTTTATTGATCTTCACTGCTACTTAATGACACATAAACATCCACTTTTCAGAACATTTTCCTGAAGGTTATAACTTTTAGAAGATCATTGGATGGACCGTGAGGATTGACTCTAATTCGTGGCAATCATGCATTTGTCAGTATAAACGAACATTTTATATCTCTTCAAATCTACTAAATGTCAGCTGAAATGCAGATTGTAGACCTTTTTCATGATGCGTTTTCATTTATCAAACATGTGTATATTTCTTGGCTCTTGACGCCAATTTGTACCAATTTTGAATTTATCAGTAGAAAGGAACATTTTGTTTGTCTTCACAACTATTTACTGTTAGCTTAAATGCATTTCTGAGAAGGTACTGTTGACGCTTACGAATTTCTAAAACACCTTGCATCATTCGTGTCTGTTCAAGGCAATTTGTGGCAATCATGCATTTGTGATTAGATGCGAACCGTTTATTTTAGTTCACAACTACTTAATTTGAGATAAACATCCACATTTGAGAAGATTTTGTTGGCCCTTCTGCATCTATGATACTCACTGGATAGTTTAAACCACCTGAAAAGAATATATGGCAATAATTCATTTGTCAGTATATATTTACCCTTTATTTATGTTCAAACCTACTTAATGACAGTAACTCATGCACATTTGATAACGTTTTGTTGATAGCTATGCATTTATGAAACTCAATCGATGCTTCGTTTGTCTTCACTCAAATTTCTGGGAATCATGCATTTGTCAGTAGAGAGGAATCCTTTATATCTCTTCACAAGTTATTAATCACAGCCAAGCATACCTTGTTTTAAGACGTTTAGTGTCACATATTCAGTTATGAAACCCATTGGATAGTGTGAGTCTTCTCAAGGAAATTACTGACAATCGTACATTTGCCTGTAGGATCGAACCATTTATGTCAAGTCACGGCTACTTAATGACACATACACATTTACTTTTGAGAACTTCTTGTTGGCGCTTTTGCATTTACGAAACACATTGTATGGTTCGTGTCTCCTGACGAAAATTTCTGGCAATTTTGCGTGTGTCAGTAGATATGACCCCTTTATTTCTCTTCACTGGTAGTTAATGACATATAAACATTCACTTTTCAGATTGTTTAACTGAAAGTTTTAACTTGAAGAATCTCATGTGATGGCCCGTGTGTCTTGACGCCAGTTTTTGCAATCATGCATTTGTCAGTGAATACGAACCCGTTATTTATCTTCACAACGTCTTAATTTCGGATAAATGATCCACTTTTGAGAAGGTTTTGTTGACACGTATGCATGTAGGAAACTGATGGGACAGTTCAAGTCCCTTGACAAGCATTTCGACAATCTTGCATTTGTCGGTAATAGGAACCATTTATTTCTCTTCAGAACTCCTTAGCTATAGTTACACACGTACTTTTGATAACGTGTTGTTGACATGTATGAAGTTAGGAAACTCTTTTTATGCTTGGTGTCTGTTGACGCCAATATCTGGCAATCATGCATTTATCAGTAAGGAGGAACCCTTGCTATCTCTTCACAACTTATTTATCTCATCGAAGGAAGCACGTATTACAACGTCGTGTTGATACTTACGCATTTATAACACGCTTTGGATATTTTGAGGCTGTTGAAGCCAATTACTGAAATTCGTACATTTGGCATTTTAAAGGAACCATATATTTCCCTTCGCAGATACCTAATGACACTTAAAAATTTACTTTTGATAAGTTCTTGTTAGCTCTTTGTATGGTTCATGTCTCTTCAAGGACACTTCAGGCAAGCGTGCATTTGTCATTAGATAGGACCCCTTTATTCGCTTCATTGCTAGTAAATGACATAAACATTCACTTTCAGAACGTTTTACGGAAGGTCAAAAGTTTACGAAACTCATTGGATAAACCGTGTCTCTTGATGCCAATTTTTGGCAATCCTGCATTTGTCATTATAAAGTAACATTATATATCTGTTCATATCTTCTTAATGATGTTTGCAATGCACCTTTGAGATCTTCTTCCTGGCGCTTTTTCATTTATCAAACAGTTGTGCAGTTCGTTTTTCATGACGGCAATTTGTGCCAATCTTGCATTTGTCAGTAGAAAGGAACATTTTATTTCTCTTCACAATTAATTATTGAGAGCTAAAATTCTATTTTGATTCGGTACTGTTGACGATTATGAATTTATAAAACACCTTGTATGATGCGTGTCTCGTCACGTCAGTTTGCGGAAATCATGCATTTGTCAGTAGTTAGGAACCCTTTATTTCTCTTAACAACTAAATAATTTCAGATAAACTTCCACGTTTGCAAATGTTTTGTTGACACCTATGCATATCGGAAACTCATTTGACAGTTTAAGTCCCTTGACAAGAAGTTCTTGCAATCATGCGTTTCTCTGTATATAGGAAACATTTATGTCTCTACAGAACTACTTAATGACCGTTACACACGCACATTTGATAACGTTTTGTTGACAATTATGCATTTATGAAACTCTTTCGATGAGTCATGTATATCGACGCCCAGTTCTTTTAATCATGCATTTGTCAGCAGAGAGGAACCCTTTGTATCTCTCCACAACTAATTAATCACAGCTTAGCATGCCGTTTTTAAGACACTTGGTAACACTCATTGATTTATGAAACTCATTGGATGGTTTGAGTCTCTTTAATGCAATTACTGACAATCGAACATTTGCCAGTAGAAAGGAACCATTTATTTCCCTTCACAGCCACTTAATGTCACATTAAAATATACTTTTGAGACGTTTTTGACGCTTTTGCATTGGTGAAACACTTGAATTAGTCGTGTCTATTCACGGCAATGTCTGACAATCGTCCGTTTATTAGTAGACAGGACCCGTTGATCTCTCTTTTGCCTTCTACCTAATGACATACAAACATCCACTTTTCAGAACAATGTCCTGAAAGTTATAACTTTACGAAACTCATGGTATGAACTTTGTCTCCTCACGCCAATGTTTGGGAATCATGTACTTGTAAGTATAATGTAATATTTTATTTCTCTTCACGTCTACTTAATTTTAGTTGAAATGCACTTTTGAGATCTTCTTGACGATTTTTCATTTATCAAACACTTTGTACAGGTCTCGTCTTCTAACCCCAACTTGTGCCAATCTTGCATTTGTGTGCAGAAAGGAACAGTTTGTTTCTCTTCATAACTATTTATTGACAGCTAAAATGCAATTTTGAGAAGGTATGAATTTCTAAAACACGTTGTATCATTCGTGTCTCTTCAGGTCAATATGTGGCAATCATGCACTTCCGTGAATATAGGAGCCCTTTATTTCTCTTTAGAACTACCTAATTTCAGATAAACTTTACCTTTTGAGTAGGTTTTCATGAGAAATATGCATTTATGAAACTCATTGGACAGTTGATACACCTTGACAAGAATGTATGGCAATTATTCATTTGTCAGTATATATTAACCCTTTATTTCTCTTCAGAACTACTTAATGACAATTACACATGCACAATTGATAACGTTTTTTGACAGTGATGGATTTATTAAAGTCATTCGATTCTTCATGTCTCTTCACGCCATATTCTGGCAATCATGCATTTGTCAGTAGAGAGGAACTCTTTATACCTAGTAAGAAGTAAATAAGCACAGGGAAGCACACAGTTTTAAAAACGTTTTGTTGCATTTACGAAACTCAATGGATGGTTTGGGTCTATTGATGCCAATTACTGGCAATCGTACATTTCCCGGTAGAAAGGAGCCAGTTAGTTCCCTTCGCATATACTTATCAACACTTAAACATGTACTTTGAGACCTTCTTCTTGACGCTTTAGCATTTATGAAACACTTTGTATGAATCGTGTCTCTTGACGCCGATATCTTTCAATAGTGCGTTTGTCAGTAGGTTGTACTTCTTTATTTCTCGTCAGTGTTACTTAAATTCATATAAATATCTATTTTTCAGAAACTTTTCTTGAAAGGTATACATTTATGAAACCCATGGGATGCACCGTGTCTCTTGACGCCAATGTTTGGCAATCCTGCATTTGTCAGTATAAAGTAACATTTTATATCTTTTTACATCTGATTAATGACAGCTGAAATGCACTTCTGAGATCTTCTTCTTGACGCATTTACATTTATGAAACATTTTGTATAGTTCGTGTCTATTGACGCCAATTTGTGCCAATTTTGCATTTGTCAGTGGAAAGGAACATTTTGTTTCTCTTCACAACTATTTATTGACAGGTAAAATGCAGTTCTGAGAAGGCACTGTTGACGCTTGCGAATTTCAAAAACACTTTGTATTATTCGTGTTTCTTCACGCAAATTTATGGCAATCATGTATTTGCAAGTAAATAGGAACCCTTAGTTTCTCTTTACAACTACTTAATTTCAGGTAAACATCCACTTTTGAGAAGGTTTTATTGACACTTATCGATTTATGAAACTCATTGGACTGTTCTAGCCCATTGACAAGAATATTTGTTCCCATTATTCATTTGTGAGTGTATATTTACCGTTCATTTCTGTTGAGAACAACTTAATGACACATGCACATTTGATAACGTTATGTTGTCACTTGTGTCTTTATGAAACTCTTTCAATGTTTCATGTCTCTTGGTGTCCGATTATGGCAATCATGCATTTGTCAGTAGATAGTAACTGTTTATATCTATTTACAAGTAATTAATCACAGCTTTGCATACCTTTCTTAGGGCGTTTAGTGACACTTATTCATTGTTGAAACTCATTTTATGGTTTGATGCTAATTACAGAGAATCGTACATTTGCCGGTAGAAAGGAACCATTTATTTCCTTTCGCAGATACTTAATGACACTTAAAAGTATTCTTTTGAGAACTTCTTGTTGACTCTTTTGCAATTATGAAACATTTTGTGTGGTTCGTGTCTCCTCACGCCAATTTCTGGCAATCTTGCGTTTGTCAGTAGATAGGACCCATTTATTTCTCTGCACTGTTACTTAATGACATGTAAACATCTTCTTTTAAGAACGTTTTCCTGACAGTTATAACTTTAAGAGACTCATTGAATGCACCGTGTCCCTTGACGCCAATGTTTGGCAATTATGCATTTGTCAGCATAAAGTAACGTTTTATATCTCTTCACATCTTCTTAACGGCAGTTGAAATGCACTTTTGAGATCTTGCTCTTAAAGTTTTATTCATTTATGAAACATTTTGTATAGTTCGTGTCTATCGACGCCAATGTGTTCCAATCTTGCATTTGTCAGTAGAAAGGAACATTTTGTTTCTCTTCACAACTATTTATTGACAGGTAAAATGCAATTATGAGAAGGTACTCTGGACGCGTACGAATTTCTAAAACACTTTGTATCATTCGTGTCTCTTCACGCCAATTTGTGGCAATCGTGCATTTATCAATAGATAGGAACCCTTTATGTCTCTTCAGAACTACTTAATTTCAGATAAACATTAATTTGTGCATTTGTCAGTAGATAAGAACCCTGTATTTCTCTTCACATCTACGTAATTTCAAATAAACATCCACTTTTGAGAAGGTTTTATTGACACATCTGCATTTATGAAACTCATTGGACAGTTCTAGCCTGTTGACAAGAATGTATTCAAATTATTCATTTGTCAGTGTATATTTACTCTTTAATTCTGTTCCGAACAGCTTCATGACAATTACACATGCACATTTGACAACGTTATGTTGTCACTTGTGCATTTATGAAATCCTGCATTTGTCAATAGAAGGGAACATTTTGTATCTTATCACAGCTATTTAGTGAGAGTTAAAATGCAATTCTGAGAAGGTACTCTTGACGCTTATGAATTTCTAAAACACATTGTATCGTTCGTGTCTCTTCACGCTAATTTGTGGAAATCATGCATTTATCAATAGATAGCAACCCTTTATGTCTCTTCAGAAGTACTTAATTTCAGATAAACGTTAACTGCTGAGTAGGATTTGATGAGAAATATGCATTTATCAAACTAATTTTACAGGCCATATCCCTTGACAAGGATTTATGGCAATTATTCATTTATCAGTGTATATTTACCATTTATTTTCTTCAGACCTGCTTGATGACAATTACACATGCACATTTGATAACGTTTTGTTGACACTTATGCATTTGTTAAACTTATTCGATGCTACATGTCTCTTCATGCCAATGTTTGGCAATCATGAATTTGTCGGGACAAAGAGGAACTCTTTAGATCTAGTAACACGTAAATACGCACCGCGAAGCACTCACTTTTTAGAACGTTTTGGTGACACTTGTGCATTTACAAAATTTACTTGATAGTTTGGTTCTCTTGAAGCTAATTACTGGCAATCGTACATTTGCCGGTAGAAAGGAACCATTTATTTCCCTTTGCAGATACTTAATGACACTTAAAAATGTACTTTTGAGAACTTCTTTTTGACGCTTTAGCATTTTTGAAACACTTTTTATGGATCGTGCCTCTTCACGGCAATTTCTTTCAATAGTGCATTTGTCAGTATATTGGACCTATGTATTTCTCCTCAATGCTACTTAATCTCATATAAACATCCATTTTTCAGAATCCTTTCTTCAAACTTATAAATTTATGAAACCCATTGGATGCACTGGGGCTCTTGAAGCCAATGTTTGGCAATCCTGCATTTGTCAGTATAAAATAACATTTTATATCTCTTCACATCTACTTAATGGCAGTTGAAATGCACTTTTGAGATCTTCTTGACGCATTTACATTTATCAAACACTTTTGTATATTTCGTGTCTGTTGACGCCAATTTGTTCCAGTCTTGCATTTGCAGTAGAAAGGAACATTTCATCTTTACAACTATTTACTGAGAGGTGAAATGCAATTATGCGATGGCACTGTTCACGGTTTTCTAAAACACTTTGTATTATTCATGTTTCTTCACGCCAGTTTGTGGCAATCATGCATTTGTCGGTAGATAGGAACCCTTAATTTGTCTTCACAACTACTTAATATCACATAAATGTCCACTTTTGAGAAGGTTTTATTAACACTTATGGATTTATGAAACTCATGATACAGCTCTGGCCCCTTGACAATAATTTATTCCAATTATTCATTTGTCAGGGTATATAGACCTTTTAGTTCTGTTCGGAACATCTTTGTGAGAGTTACATATGCATATTTGATAACGTTATGTTGTCACTGGTGTATTTATGAAACTCTTTCGATGCTTCATGTCTCTTGGTGTCCATTTCTGGCAATCATGCAATTGCCAGTAGGGAGGAATCCTTTATACCTCTTCACAAGTACTTAATCGCAAATATGGATCCATTTTGTAAAGCGTTTGGTGACACTTATTAATTTACGAAACTGACTGGGTGGTTTGAAGCCAATTACTGACAATCGCTCATTTGCCGGTAGAAAGAAACCAATTATTTACCTTAACAGCTACTTAATGACATAAAAAAAATTACGTTTGAGAACTTTCTCTTGGCGCTTTTGCAATTATGAAACATTTTGTGTGGTTCGTGTCTCCTCACGCCAATTTCTGCCAATCTTGTGTTTGTCAGTAGATAGGAACCATTTATTTCTCGTCACTGTTACTTAATTTCATGTAAACATCCACTTTTAAGAATGCTTTCCTGAAAGTTATAACTTTAAGAAACTCATTGAATGGACGGTGTCTCTTGACGCCAATTTTTATAAATCATGCATTTGTCAGTATAAAGTAACATTTTATATGTCTTCAATATCTACTTACTTTCGTTTGTAATGCATTTTGAAACATTCTTCTTGACACTTTGTAACTTATCAAATATTCTGTATAGTTCGTGTCCCGTGATGTAAAATTTGCACCATTCATGCATTTGTCAGTAGAAAGGAACATTGAGTTTCTTATCACAACAATTTTTGACAGCTAATTTTCAATTTTGAGAAAGTAGTGTTGACGCTTATGAATTTCCAAAACACCTTGTGTGTTTCGTGTCTCTTCAGGCCAAATTGTGGCAATCATGCATTTGTCAGTAGATAGGAACTCTTTATTTCTCTTGACATCTAGTTAATTTCAAATAAACATAACTTTTTGAGAAGGTTTCCTTGACGTCTATGCATGTAGGAAACTCATTGGACAGTTGAAATCCGTTGACGAGAATTTGCGGCAGTCATGCATTCCCAGTATATAGGAACCCTTTATTTCTCTTCAGATCTACTTAATGACAGTTACACACGCACATTATATAACTTTTTGGACAATTTTGCATTTTTGTAACTCTTTAAATGCGTCTTATCTCTTGACGCCGATATCTGGCAATCATGCAGTAGAGAGGAACCCTTTATATCTTTTAACAACTAATTCATCACAGCGAGGCATGCACTTTTCAAAACGTTTTATGGACACTTATGCATTTGTGAAACTCATTGGATGGTTTGAGCCTCTTTAAGCCAATTACTGACAATTATACATTTGCCAGTAGAAAGAAACCATTTATTTCCATTCGCAGCTACTTAATGACACTTTAAAATTTACTTTTGAGAACTTCTTGTTGACGCTTCTGCATTTAGGAACCACTTTGTACGGTTCAAGTCTCTTGACGACAATTTCTTGCAATCGTGCGTTAGTCAGTAGATTTTACCTCTTTATTTCTCTGCACCTCTACTTAATGAAATATAAACATATACTTTTGAGGCACTTTTCTTGAAACTTATAAATTTATGAAACACATTGTATGCACGTTGTCTCTTGACGACAATTTGTGGCAATCCTGCATTTGTCAGTAGAAGGGAACATTTTGTATCTCTTCACAACTATTTATTGAGAGTTAAAATACGGTTCTCAGAAGGTACTCTTGACGCTTATGAATGTCTAGAACACCTTGTAGAGTTCATGTCTCTTCACGCCAATTTGTGGAGATGATGCATTTGTCAGGAGATAGGAACCCTGTATTTCTCTTCACAACTACTTAAATTTAGATAAACATCCACTTTACAGGAGATTTTCTGGGCAGATATGCCTTTATGAATCTCATTGGATAGTTCATGCTCCTTGATAGGAATTCATGGCAATCATTCATTTGTCAGTAGATAGGAACCCTATGTTTCTTTTCAGAACAACTTAATGACAGTTACACACGTTTTGTTACACTTATGCATTTATGAAACTCATTCGATGCCTCGTGTCACCTCCTGACAATCATGCATTTGTCAGTAGAGATGAACCCTTTATATTTCTTCACAAGTAATTAATCACAGCTAAGCATGCCATTTTTAAGACGTTTTGTGACACTTATTCATTTATTAAACTCACTGGATGGTTTGAGTCTCTTCAAGGCAAGCACTGACAATCGAACATTTGCCAGTAGAAGGGAACCATTGATTTCCCTTCACATTACTTAATGTCGGATAAAAATGTACTTTTGAGAACTTCTTGTTGACGTTTATACATTTATGAAACACTTTGCACGGATCGTGTCTCTTCACGGCAATTTCTGGCAATCATTCTTTTCTCAGTACATAGGACCCCTTCATTTCTCTTTACTGCTACATAATGAGATACAAACATCAACTTTTCAGAACGTATTCTTGAAAGTTATAGCTTTAAGAATCTCATGCGATGGACCTTGTCTCTTGACGCCAATGGCTGGCAATCCTGCATTTGTCAGTATAAAGTAAACTTTTATGTCTCTTTACATCTACTTGATTTCAGTTGACTTTTGGGATCTTCTTCTTGACGCTTTTTCATTTGTCAGACATTTTATATAGTTCGTGACTCCTGACGCCAATTTATGCCAATCTTGCATTTGTCAGTAGACTGGAACATTTCGTTTCTCTTGACAACTGTTTACTCAAAGGTAAAATGCAATTTTGAGACGCTACTGTTGACGCTTATGAATTTCTAAAACACCTTGTATCATTCGTGTCTCTTCACGCCAATTTATGGCAATCTTGCATTTGTCAGTAGATATTAGCGCTGTATGTGTCTTCACAAGTACTTAATGACAGATAAGCGTGCCTTTTTTATGACGTTTAGTGACACCTATACATTTATACAATTCTTAGGATCCTTGAGCCTCTTGAAGCCAATTACTGAAAATCGTACATGTGACAGTAGAAAGGAACCATTTATTTCCGTTCAAAGCTAGTTAATGAAACATAAAAATTACGTTTGTCAACATCTTGTTGACGATTTTGTATTTATGAAACAATTTGTATGGTTTGTGTCTCCTTACGCCAATTTCTGGCAATCTTGCGTTTGTCGGTAGATAGGACGACTTTAGTGCTCTTAACAGCTACTTAATGACATATAAACATCCACTTTTCAGAACGTTTTCCGGAAAGATATACCCTTAAGAAATTTACTGGATGAATTGTGCGTCTTGACGCCATAATTTGGCAATCAAGCATTTGTCAGTGTAAAATAACATTTTATACCTCTTCATATCTAAATAATGACATTAGAAATGCACGTTTGAGATCTTCTTGTTGACGGTTTTTCATTTATCAAACATTTTGTATAGTTAGTGTCTCCTGACGCGAATTTGTGCCAATCTTGCATTTGTTAGTTGAACGGAACATTTTGTTTCTCCAAACAACTATTTATTGACAGCTAAAATGCAATTTTGAGACTGTACTCTTGACGGTTATGAATGCTTTAAAACTCTTGAGTCATTCGTGTCTCTTCTGTCCAATTTGTGGCAATCATGTGTTTCTCTTCACACCAACTTGATTTCCGAGAAACATCCACTTTTTGAAGGTTTCCTTGACTGTTATGCATTTATTAAACTCATTGGACAGTTCAAGCCTCTTGACAAGAATTTGTGACAATCATTCATTTGTCAGTATATAGGTACCCTATATTTCTTTCCAAAACTACTTATTGATAGTCACATATGGAGATTTTGATAACGTTTTGTTGACGCTTATACATTTATAAAACTCATTCGATGGATCGTGTCTCTTTACGCCAATTTCTGACAATCATGCATTTGTCAGTAGAGACAAACCCTATATATCTCTTCACAAGTAATTAATGACAGACAACCGTGCCTTGTTCCAGACGTTCAGTGACACCTATTCATTTAGGAAACGCATTGAATGGTTTGAGTCTCTTGAAGCCAATTACTGAAAATCGTACATCTGCCAGTAGAAAGGAATGATTTATCTTCCTTCACAGCTACTTAATGACACATCAAAATTTACTTTTGACAACGCCTTGGTGGCGCTTTTGCATTTATGGAACACTTATCTGGCAATCTTGCGTTTGTCGGTAGATAGGACCCCGTTAATGCTCTTAACTGCTACTTAATGACATATAATTATCCACTTGTCTCTACACAACTATTTATTGACAGGTAAAATGCAATTTTGAGAAAGACCTCTAGATGCGTATGAATTTCGGATACACCTTGTATCATTCGTGTCTCTTCACGCCAATTTGTTTCACTCATGCATTTGTCAGTAGATTTGAACTCTTTATTTCTCTTCACAACTACTTAATTTCCGAAAAACTTCCACTTTTGTGAAGGTTTCCTTGACTCTTATATATTTATGAAACACACTTTTTTGGAAAGGTCAATCTCTTTGCCAAGAATCTGTGTCAATCATTCATTTGCCAGTATATATGTACCCTTTATTTCTCTGCGGAGCTGTTTAATGACAGTTACACATGCACATTTGATATTTTTTTTGTTGATAATTATGCATTTATAAAACTCATTCGATGCTTCATGTCTCTTGAAGTGAATTTCTGGCAATCATGCATCTCTCAGTAGAGAGGAACCCTTTAAATCTCTCCACAAGTACTTAATTACAGCTAAGCATGCCTTTTTAAGACGTTTGGTGACACCTATTCTTTTAAGAAACTCTTTGGAGGCTTTGCGTCGCTTGAAGCCAATTACTGAAAATCGTACATTTGCCCGTAGAAGGGTACCTTTTAGTTCCATTCATAGCTACTTAATGACACATAAAAAGTTACGTTTGACATCGCCATGTTGACGCTTTTACATTTATGAACCATTCTGAATGGTTCGTGTCTCCTCACGCCAGTTTATGGCAATCTTGCATTTGCCCCTTTTCTTGCTCCTAACTGCTACTTAATGACATATAAACATCCACTTTTGAGAACATTTTCCGGAAGGATATAAGTTTTAGAAAATCATTAGATGGATTGCTTGTCTTTACGGCAATGTTTGGGAATCATGCATTTGTCAATGTAAAGTAATATTTTATATCTCTTCATCTCTAATTAGTGACATTAGAAATGCACTTTTGAGATCTTCCTGACGCTTTTTCATTTATCAAATATATTGTACAGTTCGTGCCTCCTGACGCAAATTTGTGCCAATCTTGCATTTGTCAGTAGAAAGAAAGGTGTTGTTTCTCTTCACAACTATTTATTGACAGCTGAAATGCAATTTTGAGAAGGTACTCTTGACGCTTATGAATTTCTAAAACACCTTGAATCATTCGTGTCTCTTCACGCCAATATGTGGCAAACATGCATTTGTCAGTAGATAGGAACCATTTTTTTCTCTTCACAAATACTTAATTTCCGCAAAACATCTACCTTTGTGAAGGTTTCCTTGACTCTTCTGCATTTATGAAACTCTTTGGACAGTTCAAACCCCTTGACAAGAATTTGTGGCAATCTTTCATTTATCAGTACATAAGGACCCTTTATTTCTCTTCAGAACTACTTAATGACAGTCGCATATGTACATTTGGAAACGTGTTGTTGACTCTTATGGATTTATAAAACGCATTCGATTCCTCGTGCCTTTTGACGTCAATTTAATGCAATCATGTATTTGTCACTAGAAAGGAAACCTATATATCTCTTCACAAGTAATTAATGACAGCTATGCATGTCATTTTTAAGACGTTTAGTGATACGTATTTATTTAGGAAACTCATTGGACGGTTTGAGTCTCTTGAAGCCAATTGCTGAAAATCGTACATTTACCGGTAGAAGGGAAGCATTTATTTCCTTCACAGCTACTTAATAACAAACACAAACTTACTTTTGAGAACTTCTTGTTGACGCTTTTTCATTTATGAAACACTCTGTATGGTTCGTGTCTGCTCACTCCAGTTTCTTACAATCTTGCGTTGGTCAGTATATAGGACCCCTTTATTGCACTTAGCTGTTACTTAATGACATATAACCATTCATTTTTCAGAACCTGTTCCTGAAAGTCATAATTTTGAGAAACTGATTGAATGGACCGTGTATCTTGACGCCATTATTTGGCAATCGTGCATTTGTCAGTATAAAGTAACATTTTATCCCCACAGAATGACATTTGAAATGCACTTTTGAGATCTTCTTGACGCTTTTTCATTTATCAAACATGTTGTATAGTTCGTGTCTCTTGGCGCACATTTGTGCCAATCATGCATGTGTCAGTAGAAATGAACATTTTGTTTCTCTTTAGAGCTTCGTATTGACAGCTAAAATGCAATTTTGAGAATGTACTCTTGACGGTTTTGAATGTCTAAAACAGCTTGTATCATTCGTGTCTCTTCACGATAATATGTGGCAATCATTGTGTTCTCAGTAGATAGGAACCCTTTATTTCTCTTCACAACGATTTAATTTCCGAAAAACATTCACTTTTGTGAAGGTCTCCTTGACTCTTATGCATTTATGCAACTCATTGGCCAGTGCAAGCTCCTTGACAAGAATGTGATGCATTCACTCATTTGTCAGTATATAGGTACCCTTTATTTCTCTTCAGAACTACTTAATGACAGTTACACGTGCATATTTGATAACGTTTTGTTGACACTTGTGCTTTTATAAAACGCATTCGATGCTTCGTGTCTCTTGATGCCAATATCTGGCAAACATGCATTTGTCAGTATAGAGGAACCGTTTATATCTCTTCTCAAGTACTTAATGACAGATAAGTTTGCCTTTTTTAAGACGTTTAGTGACACCTATTCATTTATGAAACGCTTTGGATGCTTTGAGTCACTTGAAGCGAATTGTGGAAAATCGTACATTTGCCAGTAGAATGGAACCATTTTTTCCTTTCACATCTGCTTAATGACACATACGAATTTACTGTTGACATCTTCTTGTTGACGCTTTTGCATTTATGAAACACTTTGTATGGTTCGTGCCTCCTTACGCCAATTTCTGGCAATCTTGCGTGTGTCTGTTGATAGGAGCACCTTATTGCTCTTAACAGCTGCTTACTACATATAAACATCCACTTTTCAGAACGTTTTCCGGAAGTATATAAGAGATCCTTTTCTTGACGCTTTTCATTTATCAAACACTTTGTATAGTTCGTGTCTACTGATGCCACTTTGTGCCAATCGTTCCTATGTCATTCGAAAGAACGATTTTTTTTCTCTTCCGAACTATTTAGTGACAGCTTAAATGCAATTCTGAGAAGGTCCTCTAGACACATATGAATTTTTAAAACACCTTGTATCATTCGTGTCTCTTCACGCCAAGGTGTGGCAATCATGCATTTTTCAGCAGATAGGAACCCATTATAACTCTTCACAACTACTTAATTTCAGATAAACATCAACTTTTGAGAAGGTTTTTGCTGACACTTTTGCACTTATGAAACCCTTTGGACTTTTGAAGCCCCTTTACAAAACGCTGTGGCAATCATTAATTTGATAGCATATATGTACCACTTATTTCTCTCCAGAACTACTTAATGACAGTTACGCATGCATCTTTGATAACGTTTTGTTGACACGTATTCATTTATAAAACTCACTGGATGCTTCGTTTCTCTTGGCTCGTATTTCCGGCAATCATGCAATTGTCAGTAGAGAGGAACCCTTTATTTCTCTTCACAACTAATTTATGACAGGTAAGGATGATTTTTTAAGACGTTTGGTGACACCTATTCATTTGGGAAACTCTTTCGATGATTTGAGTCTCTTGAAACCAATTACTGAAAATCGTACATTTGCCAGTAGAATGGAACCATTTATTTCCCTTCACAGCTACTTAATGACACATA
This sequence comes from Megalonaias nervosa, assembly GCA_016617855.1. NCBI lineage: Eukaryota > Metazoa > Mollusca > Bivalvia > Unionida > Unionidae > Megalonaias > Megalonaias nervosa. The sequence continues at coordinate 23,297 of JAECUM010036379.1, forward strand.
CAAAGTGATTCGAGAACTTCTTGTTGACGCTTTTGCATGTATGAAACAATTTGCATGGTTCGTACCCTCACGCCGATTTCTGTTAATCTTGCCTTTGTCGGTGGATGGGACCCTTTTATAGATTTTAACTGCTACTTAATGATATATAAACATCCACTTTTCAGAACGTTTCCCGGAAAGTTATAACTTTAAGAAACTCATTAAATGGTTAGCGTGTTTTGACGTCAATGTTTGGGCAATAATGCATTTGTCAGTATAAAGTAATAGTTTCTATCCGTTTCTCTCTACTAAATGACATTAGAACCATTTATTTCCCTTCACAGCTACTTAACGACACATACAAATTTACGTGTGACTACGTCTTGTTGACTCGTTTGCATTCTTGAAACACTTTGTATGGTTCGCGGCTCCTCTCGCCAATTTCTAGCAATCTTGCGTTTGTCAGTAAATAGGAACCGAAGATATATCTTCACAAGTAATTAACGACAGCTAAGCATGCCTTTTTTAAGACGTTTAGTAACACCTATTAATTTATGAAATTCATTGGAGGGGTTGAGTCTCTTGAAGCTAATTACTGAAAATCGTACATATGCCGGAAGATGGGACCCAATTATTTCCGTTCACAGCTACTTAATGACAGTTGAAAGCTTACGTTTAACAACGTCTTGTTGACGCTTTTGCATTTATAAAACACTTTGTATGGTACGTGTCTCCTCACGCCAATTTCTGGCAATCTTGCGTTTGTCGGTAGGTAAGACCCCTGTATTATTCCTAACTGCTACTTAATGGCATTTTCACATCCACTCTTCAGAACGTTTTCCAGAAATATATAACTTTAAGAAACGCATTGGATTAACCAGGTGTCTTTAGGCCAATTTTTGGCAGTCATACATTTGTCAGTATAAAGTAACATTTTATATATGTTCATATCTACTTAATGACATTAGAAATGCACTTTTGAGATCTTTTTCTTGACGCTGTTTCAGTTATCAAACATTTTGTATAGTTCGTCTCCTGAGGCCAATTTGTGCCAATCTTGCAAAGAGGTATAATGTGTTAAATTTTACTAACATAAGCATGAGTACCAGAAATTGGACAGAAGAGAAACATTCCATCGAAATGAGGTTCATCTATGCATAAGTATTATCAAAACGTTTTCAGCTGTGTATTTTAATAGCATTGAGTAGTTGTAAAGTGATTTAAAAGGTTACTTACTACTGACAAATGAACGATAGCCAGAAAGTAAGTTTCAAAATGGATGCCTTTCTACTTAACGTTTTCAATAGCTCATATTTAAATGGAATTAATTAGTTGTAAAGAGCAAAGATTTAATCTCTGAGTACAAATGCATGATTTCAATAAATTAAGGTCAAGAGACATTTGACCTAAACAATGTTTTATAATGCGGATGTGTTAACAACAAGTTATCGAAAGGGAACTTTTAGGTGTCATAACTAGTGAAGGGAAATAAAATATTTGTTTTGTACATGACAAATGGATGATTGCTAGATATCGACCTGAAGAGACTCAAACCATATATTGAGTTTCTTAAATGCAGAAGTGTCATCTTGTAAAATATTGTAGAAAATGATTTGTTAACTGTCATTAATTATTTGTGAGGAGTTTAGTATATTTTCCCTCTACTGAGAAATGCGTGATTGCCAGAAATTGGAGTAATCATACACGAACCACAGAAAAATATTTAATCAATGCATAAACGCCAGCGAAATGTAATCTGTAGAGCAGTTTTATCTGTCGTTGATTAGTTTAGAAGAGAAAGATCCCCTATATCCTGTCTATTGACGAATGATTGTCAAAGAAAGAGGTCAGCAGACTCGATCCATACAACAAATTCTTACGTTTCAACTGACAAATGCATGACTTCAAGAAATTGAACTGTCCAATGAGATGCATAAATGAATTTGTGTCAACTGATTGGAAAGTGCATTTTTAACATTATTTAACTAAGAAGAGATATAATGAGTTACATTATACAGCCAAATATATGATTACCAGATATTAGCGTAATGTAACACTTTCCATTTAATCAGTTTCATAAATTGATAAGTTCCAAAAGAACGCTCTAAAAAGCCCATGTTTATCTGTTATTAAATTGTTTTTTAGAGACATAAACCTTTCGCTCCACTGACAAATGCATGATTGCCTGAAGTTGGCCTACAAATACGTAGAATGAGTTTCATAAGTGCATACTTTTCGACAAACCGTTTTCAAATATGTATGTGTAACTGTGGTGAAGTTGTTGTAAAAGTTCCGTAAAGGGTTCCTTTCTATTGAAAATGCATGATAGCCTGAAATTGCCTTCAAGAGACAAAAAACATTAAATGGGTTTCATAAATTCATCAGTTTCAACAAATCGTTCTGAAATGTGCATGTTTATCTGTTATTAAGAAGTTGTGAAGAGACATGAATGGTTCCATTCTACCGACATATGCATGATTGCCAGATATGGGCGTGAAGAGACCTCAGCCATTCATTAGTTTGAACAAAGAGTTCTCAAAGGTGGATGTTTATGTGTAATTAAGTATTGTGTGAAGAGAAATACATGGTTCCTTTCTACAGACAAATGCATGGTTGCCAGCAATGGGTTACAAGAGACTCTGACATACCAACGCGTTTCATAAATACGTCAAGAAAACGTTCTCAAACGTTCAAGTTTAAATATGATTAATTATTAGTGTAGAGACACAAAGTGTTACCCCCTGCGCACAAAAGCACGATTGCCAGATATTGTTGTTACGCAACTAGGCTCGTACAAAGGAACACAGAAAACATGGAAGGCGATGACGTCCTCTATAACCAATTTTGTGCTGATGTGTCAACAGTTCCTTGTTGAGTCACCAAGAATATAATTCCGACTTTAGAATTCCGAATAATTTAGTAAATGTCTTTATCCAAGACTTTCGATGAAGAAGAGTGTCTTCCAGGGTGAATAAATCATTTTAAATAAGAAAAAAAATCTTAATCAAAATGGCAACAACAGGAATACCTTTCAGCCTCAAGGTATTATTTACAACTGACTCAGAAACACTGAAATCTCAGTATTAATCCAGCTAGGAACCCAATTTTAGACCCGCCTGATGGGTCACGTGGTCACTAACGTCGAACAGCGCAGTACAATAATATGGTAATTAGCACGTAAGCTACTATAGCCTTACCTAAGAATCAATCATTCCCACAGTGGAAATAAATGTTAAGAAAAAGCTGTTTACAACAGGGCTAAAACCTGGGCTGAACATGACCTTGGTAATGACCAATCATTTTTGCTCAGTTTTTACCAAAGTTTGAACCAATTGCAGCTAAAAATACAATATAGCAACACTTTTGCGTTCTAATCAGGCTTAAAGAACTAACCTGAATTTACTGGGAAAAATGTCAAATCTAGAAAAGAAATCATGGTTACAATAAAAAGTAATGAAACAAAAATAAAATAAAAAGAAATTTAAAACTACAACACAAATAATTTAATTGCATCTACGTAGCTCTTCCCCCATAAAGACAAAGACAGTTGTATGTAATAAAGCTTTCCTTTTACCATATGTTAATTATACATAAGTTAAAACAAAATTGCGCAAGATGAACTCTTATGAATTATACAGTATACATGAAATAATATTTCTATACATCTGCAATTAAATTGTCTTTTCCCTTGATGTTCCTGATGTCAAGATTATATTTCTGTAACAACAATCTCCACCTTAATAATCTTTGATTTTTATTTTTCATCGTATCGATGAAAGTAAGATGGTTGTGGTCACTAAACACAACAACCGGAGATGGAGCTGACCAAATGTAATCTTGAAATTCTGTAATGCCAATATTAAATCCAAACATTCCTTCTCGATTGTTTATTAATCTTTTTGGTGCTTATTTAATTTCTTATAGAAATAGCACACTGGGTGATGAACACAATTTCTATCTTCCTGAATCAATACTGCCCCAAGCCCAACATCACTTGCATCAACAGATAGCTTTAAAGATTGACTGAAATTCGGAGCTGTAAGAACCGGTGCTCGTTTAAGTATGGCTTTGAAACTATCAAAAGCCTCCTGACATATTTCAGTCCAACGAAACTTGTTTTTATTGCTGAACAATTTTGTCAGGGGTTCATTAATATTAAAATAATTGGAACACAATTTCCGATAGTATACAGCTATACTCAAAAATAGTATCAGTTGCTTTTTACTGACAGGCACAGAGAACTCAGAGATAGCCTTGAGCTTAGCACCTATAAGTTAACTAGACCATGTACTACAATAAGTCCTAGCAATAATGCACAAGCAGGGCAGAACTCACTTTAAGATAAACTGATTTAAAATTTGCATCACTGAGAATGTCAATGATTTCCGAATTGTTGCTACATGTTGATTCCAGGTGTTATTGTTTCTGATGACATCATCGATGTAAGCATTACAATTATCTAGACCAACGATAATTATATTCATCGAACGTTGAAAAGTACTTGGCGAACCCTTCATCCCCAACGGCATCATTTTATATTGATAAAATCCATCTGGAGTCATGAATGCCGATATTTTCTTTGCCCTTTCCGTTAATGTAACTTGCCAAAATCCTTTCAGAAGGTAAAATTTGTTGACACTTGGCACTTCCAATTTTGTCAATACAGCCATGGATTCTTGGTATTGGAAATGAATCTGTTTTTGTGACACTGTTCACCTTCCTATGATCAATACAAATACTTAAAGTTTTATCTGGTTTTGCAACACGTATACATGGTGAACTCCAGCCACTTTTACTGGGCTTTATCAAATCATTCTCCAGCAAATACTGAATTTCCTTTTTCAGGTACCCCTGTTTGAGAGGGTTCATCCTGTATGAGTGTTGTTTCACAGGCGTGGAATTCACAATTGCAACGTCTTGAAAAAAAAAATTTGTCCACGTAGGAACATCTGGGAATATGTGCTCATATTCAAATAATAGCCGTTTAACTTCATTCTTTTCCTGTTGCTGCAAATGTAAACTCTTCTGGTCCAGATTTTTCATAATTTCCGAATTCCGAAGAGTTGTCGCTCGAAAATCAATAGTGTCCGATTGAATTCCTTCACTTAAATCATCAGTAAGTGGGACAGGTACAACTAAAATACTTGCATGATCATCTTGGCTATTTTTTTCAATATACACCTTGCACATGTTAATGTTGCAAAATTGTTTTCATTTTCGTCTCCCAGGAGTATTTATGATGTAATTTAAATCATTTACGTTCTTTTCAACAGTATACGACCATAATACTTGGCCTGAAGAGGATTTGGTGGAATGGGCAAGAGAACTACAACTCTATCACCAGGCTAAAAACTCCTTTCCTTGGAGTTTTTTTTATCATATCTTAATTTCATTTTTTACTGAGTAGAGTACAGATTTGCCATTGCGACCTCACAAGCCTTTGACAACTTATACTTAAAATTAGATACATAATCAAGAAGATTAAGTTCCGTATCTTCATTAGAAAGAAGTTTCTCTTTTAACAACTTGAATGGTCCACGCACAGTGTGTCCGAAAACTAGTTCAAAGGGACTGAATCCTAAAGATTCTTGAACTGACTCCCTAACAGCAAACAAAAATATATGAATGCCTTCATCCCAATCTTTACCCGTATCAAAGCAATATGATCAAATCATATTTGTCAACGTCTGATGAAATTTTTCTAAAGCTCTTTGGCTCTAAGGGTGATAGGCAGAAGATTTGAATTGTTGAATGCCTAATTCATACATAACTTGCTGAAAAATTCCAGACTTAAACTTTGACCCTTCATCCGATTGGACAGATTTGGGAAGGCCAAACTAAGTACAAAACTTTATCAAAGCTTTTACTATAGCTTTGGTTTTAATATTCCTCAATGGAATAGCCTCTGTGAATCTTGTTGACGCACACATAATAATCAACAAATATTAGCTACTTGACTTGGTCTTACGTAAGGGACCATCGCAATCTGCCATAATTCTGCTAAATGGTTTGTTAAATGCAGGAAAAAGTTGCAGATGAGCCTTAGAAATCTTCTGATTGGGTTTTCCTACCATTTCGAAAGTACGACAAGATCTACAATATTTACACATATCACTTTTGATTTTTTGCCAATAAAAGTGAGTCAAGATCTTGTGATAAGTCCTATTAATCCCTAAATGACCAGCCAGAGGAGTTTTATGGGCCAAACTAAGTATTTTCTGTCTGTAAGATTTTGGAACTACAATATGATCGTTCACTGACCACTCCTCACCAGTAGGTACCTCGGGAGGTCTCCATTTTCTCACACGATTTCCATTTTTAATGAAATAACAGACAGGTACTTCAGTGGCTTCACTTTCGTTAATAGCCCTCTGAAACAAACATAAGATCTCAGGATCAATTTCCTGTTCCACGACAAGTGATTGTCGCTTAACACCCTGATTAGATAAAAGAGAATGAGTAGTCAAAAGAGGATCACTGTGATGAATATCTTTTGATTGATCCAAAGAAGGACTGAAAGTGACCTCATCAAAAGCCTAACCAATACATGTGTCAGCTAAAGGAATACTTTCCTTATCAAAATCATTCCCCAAAGCTTTCTTTGCCATAGTTCTAGTAACTGCACAAGCTGGGTATCAATCAGGGAATTCTTTTTCAATAGGATCAACTTTCTGATCCAAACAAAGCTTGCCAGTTACAAGTGCATTAACCACATCCTTGTCTCCAGCTAGGTCGTTGCCTAGTAACAAATGAATGCTCTCAACTGGTAAAGAAGACAATAATCCGACTGTCACAGGTCCTGAAACTAAGTCTGATGACAAATGTACAGAATGGAGAGGAACATTAACAAAGCCGCACTGTACTCTCTGACTGAGAACACTCTCATTAGAAGAAAACTTCTCAGAAAAGGCAAAGTACCTGAAAATTTTAATTGGGATATAATTGGCCAAATCAACCAAGAATGATATAGAACCCTTCAACATGAATGGATCATAATTCTCCATAATAAAGTCAGACTGGGGTTTATTAGACCCAACAAATGTATTGCTTTCAATAGATAACCGTGACCTTGACCTTTTAGAAATAAGAGCATTTGGGATTTGCCTATCTTAATTCTGATGCTTATATTTCAATTTGAAGCAATCGGAAATAACATGTCCTTTATGCAATAGGTACACGTAGGAGGAGACGAGGATTTTGAATGAAGTTTATCAGCAGCTTGATTTTCAAAAGTTGTGCCAGATTGAGTTTTAGAAGGAGTCGTATTAGGCTGAAATACGTTTTAACCAGTACACTGCTGAGTGAAAGACTTGCCTACAACAGAAACTTTATGACTTAAGAAATACTTATCAGACGCTCGAGCACCATTTTCCAAGATTTTGATCGGATGCACGTCAAGATAAGTATTAATTTCAATATGGACACAGTTCTTGAACTCTCCAAGTAATACAAGTTTTTTCAGTCTTTCATAATCATGTTCAACGTTCTTGGCTAAGCATCATCTCTCAAATAACTGCTCTTTTTTCTCTTGCAAATTCATAATGAGTTTGTCCAGCTTCTCTTCTATAGTTCCTAAATTTTTGCAGATAAGCATCGTGGACTAACTCATAACTCTTTATGATACAGTCTTTAACCACATCATAGTCAGCACTCTGCTCTAGTGACAGTAAAAAAAATTCACTAGCACTATCAATAAGTACAGATTGTAATATTAGAGTCCAATGCTCCCTTGGTCACTTCAAATTTTCCGCAATTTTTTCAAAACGAGGAAAATATCTGTCTACATTTTGTTCCAGAGTAGGGAGCACTAACTTGATATTTCTTAGGGTGGTGTTTTCCTTTTGCCAGCTCTAATTCTTTTAACCGATTTTGAAATTCACTTTCATTCTTCGCTTTGCATCTGTCTCTGTCTCTTTCTTCCTTCAAATTGTGTTTGCATTTCTTGTTTTTGTTTCTCAAATTATATTTGTCTTTCCTCCCTTTCTGCTTTCCATTTTTATATTTTCTATCTGAATCTGATTCTGTCTTATCTTTACTTCCAACTTTTTTAGCTGGACTTCCATTTCAAAATTTCCAATCACTCCTGGGTAAAATTAAATCTCTACTTTTGATGGTTCTGTAAAAAGCCTGTTGATTTCACTAAAGATTGCAAACAAAATGCGAAATAATACCTGGGATTTAAAATATTCTAAAAACTACGAGAATTTGAATTTCAAAAAACAATTTTCTCAAATATTTTAGACACAATTCATATATCCGAAGGACGAGATCCGCAGTTTTCCTTGTAACGTGACTAGGCTCGTACAAAGTAACAAAGAAAAGAGTGAAGCCAAAAAGTTTTGTAAATTTAACAAAATAGTTTATTTCCCTAGAATAGAATGTAAAATTATGAAATAGGACTTACGGTTTGTGAATCTAATCCAAAAATTAATCCTATAATTCAAAAATATAAGTCCTTTCGCTAAGAAGTTCTAACTGAATCCAAGTTCGAATCTCGATGAAGTTCCAATATGGAAGGCGATGACGTCCTCTATAACCAGTTTTGTGCTGATGTGTCAACAGTCTCTTGTTGAGTCACCAAGAATATAATTCCTACTTTAAAATTCCGAATAATTTAGTAAATGTCTTTATCCAAGAATTTCGATGAAGAAGAGTATTTTCCAGGGTGAATAAGTTATTTGAGATAAACACAATTTCAATTCAAATGGCAACAACAGGAATAGCCTTCTGCCTCATGGTATTATGTACAACTGACTCAATAACACTGAAATCTCAGTATTAACCCAACTAAGAACGCAATTTCAGATCCGCGTGATCATTAACTTCGAACAGCGCAGTAAACTAATATGGCAATTAGCACGTAGGCTACTATAGCCTTAGCTAAGAATCAATCATTCCCACATTGGAAATGAATTTTTTTTAAAACTGTTCACAACAGAGCTAACACGTGGGCTGAACGTGACCTTGGTAATGACCAATTATTTTTTACTCAGTGTTTACCAAAGTTTGAACCAATTCCAACTAAAAATACAATATAGCAACAAATTTGCGTTCTAATCAGGCTTAAAGAACTGAACTGAATTTACTGGGGAAAAATGTCAAATCCAGTAACAATATTATGATTAGAATAAAATGTAATGAAACAAAAATAAAATAAAAGGAAATTTAAAACTAACACACAAATAATTTAATTACATATAAGTAGCATTGTCAAGAGACACGTACCATCCAAAGTGTTCCATAAATGCACGTGTCAAGAAAACGTTCTCAAATGTGCATGGGTAAATATTATTAAGCAGTTGTTTAGTGATATAACTGGTTCCTGTCTACTGACAAATGCATCATTGCCATACATTTTAGAGAAGAGACTCGAAGTATCCAATGCGTTTCTTAAATGAGTACGTTTTTCACAAAAGGGTCTCAAACAATTACGTTTAACTGTTTTAAAGAAGATATCTAAATGGTTCATCTCTGCTGAGAAAGGAATGATTTACAGGAATTGGCGTGAAGAGTCAAGAGCCATACACATAGTTTCATATAAACATACGATGTTGTCACGAGCATGTTTTTGACTACGAAAGGGAAATAAAGGGACAAGTATAATACAAAGTGTTTCATAAATCCATAAGTGTTACCAAGAAGTTCACAAAAAGTGCACTTATAACTGTCGTGAAATAGTTGTGAAGAGAAATAAATGATTTTCAGAAAGGCATTAGTGTCAACAAAACGTTTTTAAATGTCCCTGTGTAACTGTCATTAAATAGTATAATAGACATCTTTCTACTGACTGCCAAAAGTGTCATCAATAGAAATGATTCATATAAGTGTTTCTAAAGTGCAAAAGTGGCAACAAGAAGTTCTAAAAAGAGCACGTTTAGGTGTCAGTAAGCAGTTGTGAAGAAAAATAAAAATTATTTTTTTCTAGTAACAAATGCATGATTCCCAGAAATTGGAGTGAAGAGACAGGAAGCATCGAATGAGTTTTAAGAAAACGTTCTCAAATGTGCTTTTGTAACAGTCATTATGTAGTTGTGAAGTGGTATAATGGGTTCCTTTCTATTGACAAATGCATGACTGTCAGAAATTGATCTCAAGAGACTCAAATAAGGTGTTTCACAAATGCATAAGTGCCAAGACAATTTCTGAAAATTGGATGCTTATCTATCGTTCAGTAGTTGTTAAGAGATGTCAACGATTCCTCTCTACAAAAAATGCATTATTACCAGAAATTGGCGTCAAGAGAAAGGAAACATATTAAGTGTATCATCAATGCAAAAGTATCAAAAATACATTCATAGAAGTGTACGAGTGACTGGCATTGTTAGTTTGTGAAGAGAAATAAGGGGTTCCTTTCAACTAACAAATTCATGATTGCCAGAAATTGACGTCAAGAGACAAGATTCATGCATCTAGTTTCATAACTGCAAAGAGTCAACATGACATTCTGAAAGTGCAGTTTTAACTGATATCAGATAGTTCTGAAGAGATATAAAGGGTTACTTTCCACTGACAAATGAGATCCAGAAATTGGCGTCAAGAGACTCGAACCATCCAATGAGTTTCATCAATGCATACGTGTCAACAAAACGTTTAGAAAAGTATATGCTTAAGAGTCAGTAATTAGTTGTGGATAGATATAAAATGGTCCGTCTCTACTGACAAATATATGATTTATAAAAGTTGACATCATGAGGCACGAGCCATATAAAGTGTTTCATTCAAGTATTAGTGTCACAAACGTATCAAGAGCTGATATTTTTTTACCGTCATTAAATAGTTGTCAAGAGATAAAAAGGCTTCCTTTCTACTGACAAATGTATGTTTGCCGGAAAATGGTACATCATAAATTCATAAGATGTAACAAAACGTTCTGAAAGTGCATGTTTAACTGTCATTAATTTGTTTTAAGAAGACATAAAATGTCCTTCGCTACTAAATGATGCATGATTTGAAACAAAATTGGTATCAAGGAACCTTAGTTAGAGTTTCGTAAATGCATAATTGTCAACAAGAAGTCCACAAAAATGCATTTTTAGCTGTCATTCAGTAGTTGTGAAGAACCGTAAAGGATTCTTTCCTGCTGATACATTCATGATTGCCAGAAAGTGGCGTAAAGAGGCAGGAACCATACAAAGTGTATTATAGATGCATAACTGTCAACAACAAGTTCTGAAACGTGCATTTTTAACTGTTTTTAAATAGTTGGGAAGAGACATACAGTTTTTCTTTGTGCTTACACATGTATGATAGTCAAGAATTGGCGTCAAGAGCAAGAGACACTTGTCTCGTGACGCTTGTTTCTGGTAATCATTGACTTTTCAGTACAAAAGAAACCTTTGCATATCTTCACAACTAATTAATGCCAGATACGCATGCACTTTTTAAAACGTATTGTTGACATTTTTGCATTTATGAAATTAATTGGAAGGTTCGATTCTCCTGATGCCACTTCCTGACAATCGAACATTTGCCCGTATGAACGAACCATATAGTTCCGTTCTCAGCTACTTAATGACACAAAAAAAATACTTTTGAGAACTTCTTCTGGACGTTTTTTTTAAATTTATTAAACACTTTCTATGGTTCCTGTCATCATCACCTTACTTTCTTGCAATCTTGCGATTGCCAGTAAATAGAATCCCTTTATTTTGTTTTCACCGCTACTTAAGGACATATAAACATTCACATTTCAAAACGTGTTCTTGAAACTTATAAACTTATGAAACCCAGTTGATGGAATGTGTCTCTACGCAACAATGTCTGGCAATCATGCATTGTTCAGTATACGGTAATATTCTATGTCTTTTAATATAAACTTGATGACAATTAACATTCAAGTTTGATATCTTCTTGTTGACTCCTTTTCATTTATGAAACAATTTGTATGGTTCGTGACTATTGAACGAAATTTTCTGGCAATCTTGGATTTGTCAGTAGAAAGGAACATTTGAGTTCTCTTAACATCTATTTATTGACAGCTAAAATGGAACTTTGAGAAGGTATTGCTGACGCTCATAAATTTATAGAACACCGATTCTCATTCGTGACTCTTCACGCCAATTTGTGGCAATCATGCATTTGTCAGTACATAGGAACCCTTTATTTATCTTTACAACTACTTAACTTCTGATAAACATCGACTTTTGAGAAGGGTTTTTGAAACTTATTCATTTATAAAAATCATTGGACATTTCAAGGCCTTGACAACAATCTGTGTCAATCATACTTTTGTCAGTGTAAAGGAACTCTTTATTTCTCTTCACAACTACCTAATGACAGTTACATATGCACATCTGATACTGTTTTTGTTAACACTTATTCATCTATGAAACTCATTCCATACTTGTGTCTCGTGACATTGTTTTCTGGCAATCAGGGACTTTTCAGTACAAAGGAACCCTATGTATCTCTTCACATCTAATTAATGCCAGATAAACATGCACTTATTAAAATGTTTTGTTGACACGTATGCATTTATGAAACTCATTGGATGTTTCGTGTCTCTTGAAGCCAATTACTGACTCTATGTCTCTTCACATCTACTCAATGACAATTGAAATTCAAGTTTGAGATCTTATTGTTGCCGCTTGTTCGTTTATGAAACATTTTGTATGGTTCGTGACTCCTGACGCCAATTTCCGTCAGTCATGCATTTTCCATAGAAAGGAACATTTGACGTCTCTTCACAACTTTTTACAGACAGCTAAAAGGAAACATTCAGAAGGTATTGCTGACCCTTATGAATTTATAAAAGACAGTGTTTCATTTGTCACTCTTCACGCTAATGTGTGGCAATTATGCATTTGTCAGTAGATCGGAACCCTTTATTTATCTCCGCAACTACTTAATTTCCAATAAACATTGACATTTATGCATTTATGAAACTTATTGGATAGTTCAAGACCCATGACAACAATTTGTGTCAATCATGAATTTGTCAGTATATAGGAACTCTATTTCACTTCAGATCTAATTAATGACAGTAATATATGCACATTTGATAACCGTTTGTTGAAACATATGCATCTATGAAACTCATTCGATGCTTGGTGTCTCGTAACTCTATTTTCTGGTAATCATGTACGTTTGAGTACAAAGGAACCCTTTGTATCTGTTCACAACTAACTAATGGCCGATAAGAATGCATTTTTTTAAAACGTTTTGTTGACACTTATGCATTGATGAAACTCATTGGACGGTTCGAGTCTCTTGAATCCAATTTCTGAGTATCGAATATTTGCCTGTATAAAGTAACCGTTTATTTCCGTTCACAGTTACTTAATGACACATAACAAGTACTTTTGAGAACTTCTTCTTAACATTTCTTCATTTATGAAACACTTCCTATAGTTCGTGTCTCTTGAGGCCAATGTCTGGCGATCGTGCGTTTGTTAGTGGGTAGAAGCCCTTTATTTATCTTCACTGCTACTTAATGACATATAAACATCTACATTTCAAAAAGGTTTCTTGAAACTTATAATGTTGAAGCCCTGTGGATTTAATGTGACTCTACAGGAAAAGGTCTGGCAGACCGCATTGCTCAGTATTAGGTAATATTCTGTCTCTTCGCATTTACGTCATGACATTTGAAATTCCAGTTTGAGATCTTCTTGTTGACTCTTTTTCATTTCTGAAACATTTTGTATGGTTCGTGACGCCAATTTCTGTCAATCATGCATTTGACAGTAGAAAGGAACATTTGTGTTCTCTTCACAACTATGTATTGACACTTAAAAGGAATCTTTGAGTAGGTATTGCTGACCCTTATGAATTTATAAAACAAAGTGTATCATTCATGACTCTTCACGCCAAGTTGTGGCAATCCTGCTTTTGTCAGTTTATTGGAACCCTTTATTCATCTTCACATGTACTTATTTTCCGATAATCATCCATTTTTGAGAAGATTTTGTTGACACCTATGAATTTATGAAACTCATTCGACAATTCAAATCCCTTGACAACACTTTGTGGCAATCATGTGTTTGTCAGTATACAGGAACTCTTTGTTGCTCTTCACAACGACTTAATGAGAGTTTCATATGCACATTTGATAACGTTTTGTTGACACTTACGAACTTATGAAACTCATTCGATGCATCGTGTGTCGTGACGATAATTTCTTGTAATCAGTTACTTTTCATTACTAAGGAACCATTTGTATCTCTACACAACTAATTAATGACAGATGGAAATGCATTATTTAAACGCTTTGTTGACACTTATGCATTTATGAAACTCATTGGATGGTACTGTTCTTTTAAATCGAATTTCTTACAATCGAACATATGTCTTTATAAAGGAACCATTTATTTCCCTTCACAGCTTCTTAATGACACATTAGATGTACTTTTGAGAACGTCTTATTGACGTTTTTTTTTTTTTTTATTTAGTATACTCTTTCTATGGTTCGTGTCTCTTGACTCCAATTTCTGGCTATCGTGCGTTTGTCAGAAGACTTAAGCCATTTGTTTGTGGACACCTCGACTTAATGACATATAAATATCCACATTTCAAGACCTGTTCTTTAAACTTATAAAGCTATGTAACTCTGTGGATGGATTGTGCCTCTACACGACAAGCTCTGGCAATAAGGCATTGCTCACTATAAGGTAATATTATATGTCTCTTCACATCTTTTTAAAGACAGTTTTTATTCAAGTTTGAGATCTTCTTGTTAAAGCTTTTTCATTTATAAAGCAATTTGCATGGTTCGTGACTCCTGACGCCAATTTGTGGCAATCATGCATTTGTCAGTCGAAAGGAACATTTGAGTTCTCCACACAACTATTTATTCATAGCTAAAATGAATCTTTGAGAAGGTATTGCTGCCTCTAATGAATGTATAAAACATCGTGTATCATTCCTGACTGTTCATGGAAATTTGTTTGAATTATTCATTTGTCAGTTGATAGGAAACCTGTATTTATCTTCTCAACTACTTAATGTCCGATAAACATTCACTTTTGGTAAGGATTTTTTGACACTTATGCATTTATGAAACTCATTGAAGAGATCAAGTCCCTTGACAACAATTTGTGTGTCATGCATTTGTCAGTATAAGGTAAATATTCTGTCTTGTCACATCTACTTAATGAGACTTGAAAATCAAGATTGAGATCTCCTTGTTAACGCATTTTCATTTATGAAAGAATGTGTATGGTTCGTGACTCCTGATGCCAATTTTGGAAATCTTGCATTTGTCAGAAGTAATTAACATTTGAGTTATCCTATCAACTATATATTCACAAATAAAATGGATCTTTGAGAAGGTATTGCTCACCATTATGAATGTATAAAACACCGTGTATCATTCGTGACTCTACTCGCCAATTTGGGGCAATCACGCATTTGTCATTTGATAGGAGCCTTTTATTTATATTCACGTCTACTTAATATCCGGTAAACATCCACTTCTAAACAGGTTTTGTTGACACTGATGCATTTACGAAACTGACTAGACAGTTGATGTCCGTTGACAACAATTTGTGGCAACCATGCATTTGTCAGTATATAGGAACACTTTATTTCTCTTCACAACTACTTAATGACAGTTACATATGCACCGTTGATAACTTTCTGGAGACACTTATGCATTTATTAATCTCATTCGATGCTTCGTGTCCCGTGACGCTAATTTCTGATAATTAGTACCTGTTAGTACAAGGGAACCATTTGTATCTCTTCACAACTAACTAATGACTGAGAAGTATGCACTTTTTAAAATGTTTTGTTGATAGTAATGCATTTATGAAACTCACTGGATGGTTCGAGCCTCTTTAAGCCAATTTGTGACAATCGAACATTTGCCAGCATAAAGAAACCATTTATTTCCCTTCGCAGCTACTTAATGACACATTACAAGTACTTTTGTGAACTTCTTGACTTTTTATCATTTTTAAAACTGGTTCTATGATTCGTTTCTCCTGACGCCAATGTCTGGAGTCATGCGTTTGTCAGTAGATCGAATCGCTTGATTAGTTTTCATTCGTACTTAATGACATTTAAACATCTACTCTTCTCAACGTGTTTTTGCAACTTCTAAAGTTATGAATCCCTTTGAATAGACTGTGCCTCTTGTCGACAATATCTGGCAATCATGTATTGCTCATTATAAGGTAATATATTATGTCTCTGCACGTCTGAACAGTTGAAATTCAAGTTTGTGATCTTCTTGTTGCCTCATTTCCATCTATCAAACATTTTCTTTGCTTCGAGACTCATGACACCAATTTCTAGCAATCCTGCATTTTTCAGTAGAAAGAAACATTTGAGTTCTCTTCACAACTATTTATTGACATCTAAAATGCAATTTTGAGAAGGTATTGCTGAGGCTTATGATTTTATAAATCACCTTGTATCATTCGTGACTGTTGAAGCCAATTTGTGGCATTCATGCATTTGTCAGTAGATACGAACCCTTCTTTTTAGCTTCACAACTATTTACTTCCGATGAACATCCACCCTTAAGAAGGTTTTTTGAAACTTATGCATTTATAAAAATCATTGGACTATACAAGTCCATTGACAACAATATGTGGCAATCATGAATTTTGTCAATGTATATGAACTCTTTATTTGTCTTCATAACTACTTAATGACATTTACATATGCACATTTGATAACGTTTTGTTGACACTTATGGATATATGAAACTCATTCGATACTTCGTGTATCTTGATGCTTATTTCTGGTAATCAGGGACATTGCAGTACAAAGGAACCCTGCATATCTCTTAACAACTAATTAATTGCAGATAATCATGCACCTTTTAAAACGTTTCGTTGACTCTCTGAATTTATGAAATTCTTTGAATTGTCAGAGCCTCTTGAAGCCAATATCTGAGAATTGAACATTTGCCAGTATAAAAGAACCATCTATTTCTTTTACATCTACTTACTGACACATAACATTTACTTTCGAGAACTTTTTCTTGACGCTTTTTCATGTATGAAACATTCTCTATGGTTCTTGTCATACTCATTTAAATTTCTTGCAATCATGCGTTTGTCAGTAGATAGAATTCCTTTATTGGCCTTTAGTGCTACTTAATGAGATATAAACATCCACTTTTCTCAACGTCTTCTTGCAACTTATAAAGTTATGAAGCCCTTTCGATGTACTGTGTCTCCTCACGACAATATCTGGCAATCATACATTGGTCAGTATAATGTAACATTCTTTGTCTCTTCAAATCTACTTTATGGCAGTTGAAAATCAAGTTTGAGATCTCCTTGTTGACGGTTTTTCATTATGATACATTTTGTACGGTTCGCGACTGCTGACGCCAATTTCTCGCATTCATGCATTTGTCAGTAGAAAGGAACATTTGAGTTCGTCTCACAACTATTTATTGACAGCCAAAAGGAAAATTTAAGAAGGTATTGCTGACCGTTATCAATTTATTAAAAAAACGTGCATGATTCGTGAATCTTCAAGCAAATTAGTGGCAAACATGCATTTGTGAGTAGATCAGACCTCTTTATTTATCTTCACTACTACTAAATTTCCGATAAACATTCACTTTTGAGAACGTTTTGTTGACACTTATGCATTTATGGGACTCATTGGACAGTTCAAGTCCCATGACAACAATTTGTGGAAATCATGCATTTGTCAGTATATGGGAACTCTGTATTTCTCTTCACAACTAATTAATGACAGTTACATATGCACATCTGATAACGTTTTGTTGACACTTATATATTTATAAAACTCATTCGATACTTCGTGTCTCGTGAGGCTAATTAATGGTAATCATGTACTTTTGAGTACAACGGAACCCTTTGTATCTCTGCATAACTAATTAATGACCGATAAACATGCACTTGTTAAAACGTTTTGTTTACACTTATACATTTATGAAACTCATTGGATGGTGTATGTCTCTAGAAGCCAATTTCTGACAATCGAACATTTGCCAGTATAAAGGAACCATTCATTTCCCTTCACCGATACTTAATGACACATAACATGTAGTTTTGAAAACTTATTCTTGACGTTTTTTCATGTATGAAACACTGGTATGGTTCGTGTCTCTTGACGCCAATTTCTGGCAATCGGTCGTTTGTCAGTAGATAGAATCCCCTTATTTGTCTTTACTGCTACTTAATGATATATAAATATCCACTTTTCTCAACGTTTTCTTGAAACTTATAAAGTTATGAAACCTGGTGGATGGAATGTGTCTGTACACGACAATGTCTATCAATAATGCATTTGTCAGCATCATGTAATATTCTATGTCTCCTCACATCTACTTAATGACAGCTGAAATGAAAGTGTGCGTTCTTCTTGTTGACGCTTTTTCATTGATAAAAAGTGATGTTTGATTCGCGATTCCTTAAGCCAAATTCTATCAATCATGCCATTGTCAGTAGAAAGAATCATTTGACTACTCCTCACAACTATTTATTGACAGCTAAAATGAAACTTTCTGACGGTTCTGCTGACCATAATGAATTTATAAAACAATGTGTATCATTCGTGTCTCTTCACGCCTAGATGTGGCAAACATGCATTTTTCAATAGATACAAACTCTTTATTTGTCTTCACAAGTACTTAATCTCCGATAACCATCCACTTTTGTTGAGACTTATGTATTTATGAAATTCATTGGATAGTTCAAGTCCCCTGACAACATTTTGTGGCAATCATGCATTTGCCAGTATATAGGATGTCTTTATTTCTCTGCACAACTACTTAATGACAGTTAGGTATGCACATTTGATAACGTTTTGTGGACACTTATGCATTTATAAACTCCTTTGATTCTTCGTCTCTTTTGTCGCTAGTTGATGGTAATCAGGTACTTTTCAGTACAAAGGAAACCTTTGCATCTCTGTACAACTAATTAATGACCGATACGCACGCACTTGTTAAAAAGTTATGTTGACATATATCCATTTATGAAACTCATTGGATGATTCGAGTTTCTTGAAGACAATTTCTGACAATCGAACATTTGCCAGTATAAAGGAACAATGTATTTCCCTTTACAGCTACTTAATGACACATAACATGTACTTTTGATAACTACTTCTTGACGTTTCTTCATTGATTCATGTATGGTTCGTGTCTCTAGACGCCAATTTCTGGCAATCGGTCGCTTGTCAGTAGATAGAAAACCTTTGTTTGTCTTCACTTTGACTTAATGACATAAATATCCACATTTCAAAACGTTTTCTTGAAACCTATAGATTTATGAAAACCTGTGGATGGAATGTGTACCTACATGACAATGTCTGGCGATAATGCATTGCTCAGTATAAGGTAACTTTATATGTCTCTTCACATCTACTTAATGACAGTTGATATTCATGTTTGAGATCTTCTTGTTGACGCTTTTTCATTTATGAAACAGTTTGTATGGTTCGTGACTCCTGACGCCAATTTCTGGCAATCATGCATTTGTCAGTAGAAAGGAACATTTGAGTTCTCCTCACAACAATTTACTGACAGCTAAAATGAAACTTTGAGAAGGTATTGCTGACCCTTATGAATTTATAAAATACGTGTATCATTCGTTACTCTTCACAAGATTTTATGGCAATCATACAGTTGTGAATGGAGAGGAACCCTTTGTTCATCTTCACAACTACTTAATCGCCGATAAAAATCCTCTTAGGAGAAGGTTTTGTTGACACGTTTGGATTGATGAAACTCATTGGCTAGTTCAAGTCCTTTGACAACAATTTGTGACAATCATGCGTATGTCAGTATATATGAACTCTTTATTTCTCTTCACAACTAATTAATGACAGTTATATATGCACATTTGATAACGTTGTGTTGACACTTATGCATTTATGAAACTCATTCGATGCTTCGTGTCTCATGACGCTAATTTCTGATACTCAGCTACTTTTCAGTACAAAGGAACCCTTTTTATCTCTTCACTACTAATTAAAGACAGAGAAACATGCACTTTTTGAAACGTTTTGTTGACACTTATGCATTTATGAAACTCATTATATGTTTCGAGGCTCTTGAAGCCAATTTCGGACAATTGAACATTTGCATGTATTAAGGAACCATGTATTTCCCTTCACAGCTACTTAATGACATATTACAGGTACATTTGAGAACTTTTTATTGACGTTTTTTCATTGATAAAACACTTTCTATGCTTCAAGTCTCTTGTCACCAAAATCTAGCAATCGTGCGTTTGTATGTAGATAGAAGCCCTTTATTCTCTTCACTGCTACATAATAGCATATATACATCCACCCTACTTAACGTTTTCGTGCAACTGATAAAGTTTAGAAATCTATTGGATCGACTGTGTCTTTTGACGACAATGTCTGGCAATCATACATTGCTCAGTATAAGGTAATATTCTATGTCTCTTCACATCTTCTTAATGACAGTTGAAATGCAAGTTTGATATCTTCTTGTTGACTCATTTGCATTGATCAAACATGTTGTTTGGTTCGAATCACCTGACGCCATTCTTTGGTAATCCTGCATTTGTCAGTAGAAAGGAATATCTGAGTTCTCCTTAGAGGTATTTCTTGACTGCTAAAATGAAGTTTTGAGAAGGTATTTCTGACGTTTATGAATTTATAAAACACCGTGTATCATTCGTGACTAATCGCGCCAATTTGTGGCAATCATGCATTTGTCAGTATATCGGAACTCTTTATTTCTGTTCACAACTACTTAACGACAGTTACATATGTACATTTAGCAACGTTTTGTTAACACGCATGCATTTATGAAATTCATTGGATGCTTCGTGTCTCGTGACACTAAATTAAGGTAATATGGAGCTTTTCAGTACAAAAGAATCCTTTATATCTCTTCACAATTAATTAATGACAGATTAGCATGCACTTTTTAAAATCTTTTTTGAGACTTATGCATTTATGAAATTCATTGGATGGTTCGCTGATCTTGACGCCATTTCTTGAAATCGTGCGTTTGTCAGTAGATAGAATCCCTTTATTTCTATTCACTTGTACTTAATAGCATATACACGTACACAATTCTCAACGATTTCTTGCAACTTATAAAGTTGTAAATCCCATTGGATGGACTGTGTCTCTTGACGCCAATGTCTGGCAATCATGCATTGAGCAGTATAAGGTAATATTCTATGTCCCTTCACATCTACTTACTGACAGTTCAAATTCAAGGTTGAAATATTTTTAACTCATTTTCATTAATCAAAGATTGTGTTTGGTTGTATATTCATGATGCCAAATTCAGGCAATCCTGCATTTATCAGAAGATAAGAACATTTGAGTTCTCTTGACAATTATTTATTGACAGCTAAAATGAAATTTTGAGATGGTATAGTTGACGCTTATGAATGTATGAAAAACTGTGTATCATTCGTGACTCTTTACGCCAATTTGTGGCAATCATGGATTTGTCAGAAGATAGGAACCCTGTATTTATCTTCACAACTAGTTAATTTCCGAAAACATCAACTTTTGGGAAGGTTTTGTTGACACTTATGCATTTGGGAAACTCATAGGACAGTTCATGTCCCTAGACAAAAATTGCTGGGAATCATGTATTTTTCAGTACATATGAACTCTTTATGTCTCTTCACAACTGCTTAGTGACAGTTACATATGCAGATTTGAGAACGTTTTGTTGACATTTATGCATATATGAAACTCATTCGATGCTTCGTGTATCGTGACCTTAATTTCTGGTAAGCAGGTACGTTTCAGTACAAAGGAACCTTTTATATCTAATCAAATTTAAGTAATGACAAATAGGAATTTTCTTTTTAAAACGTTGTGTTGAAACTTATACATTTAAAAAAACTCATTCAATGGCTCGAGCCTCTTGAAGCTAATTTCTGACATTTGAACATTTGTCTTTATAAAGGAACCATTTATTACCCTACAAAGCTACTTAATGACACATAACATGTACTTTTTAGAAGATCCTCTTGACTTATTTATTGATGAAACTCTTTCTATGGTTCGTGTTTCTTGACGAGAATTATCGGCAATCGTGCGTTTTAAAGTAGATAGAATGACTTAATTTCTATTAGCTGCTACTTAATGACATATAAACATCCACTTTTCAGAAAGTTTTCCTCAAAGTTATAACTTTAAGAAACTCATTGCATGCACCGTGTCTCTCGAAGACAATGTTTGGCAATCATGCATTTGTCAGTATAGGGTAACATTTTATATCTCTTCATATCTATTTATTAACATTAGACATGCACTTTTGAGATCGTTTGCTTGACGCATTTTTATTTATCAAACATTTTGTATACTTCGTGTCTCCTGAGGCCAATTTGTGACAATCTTGCATATCTCTGTAGAAAGGAACATTTTGATTTTCTTCCGAACTATTAATTGACAGCAAAAATGCAATTTTGAAAAGGCACACTTGATGCTTATGAATTTCAA
This sequence comes from Megalonaias nervosa, assembly GCA_016617855.1. NCBI lineage: Eukaryota > Metazoa > Mollusca > Bivalvia > Unionida > Unionidae > Megalonaias > Megalonaias nervosa. The sequence continues at coordinate 45,653 of JAECUM010036379.1, forward strand.
AAACACCTTGTATCACTCGCTTTTTCATTAAGGAAACACTTTGTATGGTTCGTGTCTAGTAATGCCAATTTCTTGCAATCGTGCGTTTGTCAGTAGATAGGAACCCTTTATTGGTCTTCACTGCTACTTAATGACATATAAACATACACTTTACAGAAGCTTTTCCTCAAAGTTATAACTTTAATAAACTCATTGGATGGACCGTGTCACTTGACACCAATTTTTGTCAATCATGCAATTGTCAGTATAAAGCAACATTCTATATCTCTTCATATCTACTTAATGACATTAGACATGTACTTATGAGATCTTGTTCTTGACGCTTTTTCATTTATCAAACATTGTGTATATTTCGTGTCTCCTGAGGCCAATTTGTGACAATCGTGCATATGTCTATAGAAAGCAATATGTTTTTTTCTCATCCGAACGTTTTATTGACAGCTAAAATGCAATTTTGAGAAGGTACTCTTAATACTTATAAATTTCATTCATTTGTTAGCATATAGGTACCCTTTTTTTCTCTGCAGAACTACTAAATTACAATTGCACAAGCACATTTGATAACGTTTTGTTGACACTTATGCATTTATAAACCTCATTCGATGCTTCGTGTCTCTTGACGCCAATTATTGGCAATCATTCATTTGTCAGTAGAGAAGATTCCTTTATATCTCTTCACAAGTAATTAATAGCCGATGTTCATTAATTTTCTAAGACGTTTGGCTACATATATTTATTTCTGATACCCACTCAGTGGTTTGAGTCTCTTTTGAGGCCGATTAGTGAAAATCATACATTTGCCAGTAGAAGAGAACCATAGATTTCCCTTCACAGCTACTTAATGACACATAAAAAATTACTTTTGAGAACGTATTGTTGACTCTTTTGCATTTATGAAACACTTTGTCTGGTTCGTTTCTCCTAACGCAAATTGCTTGTAATCTTGCATTTGTCAGTAGATAGGACCCCTTTATTGCTCTTCACTGCTCCTTAATGACATGAAAACATTAACTTTTGAGAACGTTTTTCTTCAACGTTATGACTTATGAATCTCATTGGATGGACCGTGTGTCTTGACATCAATTTTTGGCAATCATGCATTTGTAAGTATAAAGTAACATGTTATATCTCTTCATATCTACTTTATGACATTAGAAATGCACTTTTGAGATATTCTTCTTGACGCTTTTCATTTGACAAACATTTTGTATAGATCGTGTCTCCTAAGGCCAATTTGTAACAATCGTGCATAAGTCTGTATAAAGGAACGTTTTGTTTATCTTCAGAATTATTTATTGACAGTTAAAATGCAAGTTTCAGAAGGTACTCTTTTTGCTTATGAATGTTTAAAACACCTTGTATCATTCGTGTCTCTTTACGCCAATTTGTGGCAATCATGCATTTGCGAGTAGACAGGAACCCTTTATTTCTCTTCACAACTACTTAATTTCCGAAAAACATCAGTTTTGAGAAGGTTTCCTTGACTCTTATGCATTTGTGAGACTCATTAAACAGCTGACACCATTTGGCAAGAATGTGTAGCATTCATTCATTTGTCAGTATATAGGTACCCTTTATTTCTCTTCAAAACTACTTAATGACAGTTACACATGCACATTTGATAATCTTGTTGACACAGATACATTTATAAAACTCATTCGATGCTTCGTGTCTCTTGACGCCAATTACTGGCAATCATGCATTTGTCCGTAGGGAGGATCCCTTTATATCTCTTCACAAATAATTAATCACAGCTTAGAATGCCTTTTTAAAGACGTTTGGTGACACCTATTCCTTTCTGAATTTCATTGGATGGTCTGAGTGTCTTGAATCCAACTACTGAAAATCGTACATTTGCCAGTAGAAGAGAGTAATTTATTTCCATTCATAGCTACGTAATGCCTCGTACAAAATTACTCTAGAGAACGTATTGTTGACGCTTTTGCATTTATGAAACACTTGTATGGTTCGTGTCTCCTAACGCGAATTTCTTGCAATCTTGTATTTGTCAGTAGATAGGACCAATTTATTGCTCTTCACTGCTACGTTATGACACACAAACATCCACTTTGAGAACCTTTTCCTAAAAATTATAACTTTAAGAAACTCATTGGATGGACCGTGTTTCTTGACGCCAATGTTTGGCAATCATGCATCTGACAGTATAAAGTAACATTTGATGTGTCTTGATATCTGCTTGATGACATTAGAAATGCACTTTTGAAATCTTCTTCGTGACCCTTTTTCATTTATCAGAAATTTTGTATAGTTCGTGTCCCCTGAGGCCAATTTGTGAGATTCATCCATATGTCTGTATAAAGGAACATTTTGTTTCTCAACAGAACTATTTATTGACAGCTAAAATGCAATTTTGAGAAGGTACTCTTGACGCTTATGAATTTCTAAAACACCTTGTAACATTTGTGTCTCTTTACGCCAATTTGTGGCAATCATGCACTTGAGAGTAGACAGTAACCCTTTATTTCTCCTCACAACTACTTAATTTCCGAAAAACATCCGGTTTTGAGAGGGTTTACTTGACTCTTATGCATTTCGTGAAACTCATAAAACAGCTGAATCCCTTCGACAAGAATTTGTAGCATTCATGCTTTTCTCAGTATATAGGTACCCTTTATTTCTCTTCAAAACTACTTAATGACAGTTACACATGCACATTTGATAACGTTTTGTTGACACCTATGCATTTATAAAATTCATTCGATGTTTCGTGTCTCTTCACGCCAATTATTGGCAAACATGCATTTGTCAGTAGATAGGATCCTTTTATATCTCTTCACAAGTAAATATTGACAGCGTAAAATGCCTTTTTAAAGACGTTTGGTGACACCTATTCATTTCTGAAACTCCTTTAATGGTTTGAGTCTCTTGAATCCAATTACTGAAAATCGTATATTTGCCAGAGAGAAGAGAACCATTTATTTCCCTTCACAGCTACGTAATGGCACATAAAACATTACTCTGCAGAACGTATTGTTGACGCTTTTGCATGTATGAAACACTTTGTATGGTTCGTGTCTCCTAACTCCAATTTCTTGCAACCTTGCGTTTGTCAGTAGATCGGACCCTCCTTTATTGCTCTTCACTGCTACTTAATGACATATAAACATCCACTTTTCAGAACGTTTCCCTGAAAGTTATAACTTTAAGAAGCTCATTGGATGGACCGTGTCTATTGACGCCAATTGTTGGCAATCATGCATTTGTCAGTATAAAGTAACATTTTATATCTCTTCATTTCTACTTAATGACATTAGAAATGCACTTTTGAGATCTTCTTCTTGACGCTTTTTCATTTATCAAACATTTTATATAGGTCGTGTCTCCTGAGGCCAATTTGTGTCAATCGTGCATATGTCTGTAGAAAGAAACATTTTGTTTCTCTTCCGAACCATTAATTGATAGCTAAACTGCAATGTTTGGAAGGAACTCTTGACTCTTATGAACTTCGAAAACACCTTTTATCATTCGTGTTTTCTCTCGCCAATTTGTGGCAGTCATGCATTTGTCAGTAGATGGAAATCCTTTATTGCTCTTCACAACTACTTACTTTCCGGAAAACACCCCGTTTTGAGAAGGTTTCGTTCACTCTTATGCATTTATGATACTCATTAAACATCTGAAACCCTTTGACAAAAATGTATAGCATTCATTCATTTGTCAGGATATAAGCACTCTTTACGTCTCTTCAGAAAAACTTAATGACAGTTACACATCCACAGTTGATAACGTTTTGTTGACAATTATGCATTTATAAAACTCCTTCGATGTTTCGTGTCTCTTGACGCCAATTACTTGAAGTCATGCATTTGTCAGTAGAGAGGAACCATTTATATCCCCTCTCAAGTAATTATTGACAACTTAGTATGCCTTTTATAAGGCGTTTGGTGACACCTATTCATTTATGAAACTCATTGGATGGTTTGAGTCTCTTGAAGCCAATTACTCAAAATCGTACATTTGACAGTACAAAAGAACCATATATTTCCATTCACAGCTACTTAATGACACATACATAATTACCTTTGAGAACGTCTTTTTGACGCTTTTGCATTTATGAAACGCTCTGTACGGTTCGTGTCTACTAACGCCAATTGCTTGCAATCTTAGGTTTGTCAGTAGATATGACCGTTTTGTTGCATTTCACTGCTACCTAATGACATATAAACATCCACTTTTGAGAACCTTTTCCTAAAATTATAACTTTAAGAACTCATTGGATGGACCGTGTCTCTTGACGCCAGTTTTTAGCAATCGTGCATTTGTCAGTATAAAGTAACATCATTTTATATCTGTTCATATCTATTTAATGACATTAGAAATGCACTTTTGAGATCTTCTTCTTAATGCTTTTTCATTTATCAAACATTTCGTATAGTTCGTGTCTCCTGAGGCCAATTTGTGACAATCGTGCATATGTCTGTAGAAAGAAACATTTTGTTTCTCTTCAGAACTATTTATTGACAGCTAAAATGCAGCTTTGAGAAGGCACTCTTGACGCTTATGAATTTCTAAAACACCTTGTATCATTCGTGTCTTTTCACGCCAATTTGTGGCAATCATGCATTTGTCGGTAGATAGGAGCTCTTTATTTCTCTTCACGACTACTTAATTTCCGAAACATCCAGTTTTGAGAAGGTTTCCTTGACTCTTATGCATTTATGAAACACATAAAACATCCGAAACCCTTTGACAAGAATTTGTAGGATTCATTCATTTGTCAGAATATAGTTACCCTCGATTTCTCTTCAAAACTACTTAATGACAGGTACACATGCACATTTGATAACGTTTTGTTAACATTTATTCATTTATAAAACTCATTGGATGCTTCGTGTCTCTTGATGCTAATTACTTTCAATAATGAATTTTCAGTAGAGAAGAATCTTTTATATCTCTTCACAAGTAATTAATGACAACTAAGTATGCCTTTTATAAGGCGTTTGGTGACACCTATTCATTTATGAAACTCACTGGATGAATTGAGTCTCTTGAAGCCACTTACTGAAAATCGTACATTTGCCAGTAGAAGAGAACCATTTATTTCCATTCACAGCTACTGAATGACACATAAAAAATTACTTTTGAGAACGCATTGTTGACGCTTTTTCATTTATGAAACACTTTGTATGGTTCGTGTCTCCTAACGCCAAGTTCTTGCAATCTTGCGATTGTCAGTAGATCGTACCCTTTTATTGCGCTTCACTGCTACTTAATGACATATAATCATCTACTTATGAGTCTCTTGAAGCCAATTACTGAAAATCGTAAATATGCCAGTAGAAGAGAACCATTTCTTTCCCTTTACAACTGCTTAAAGGCACAATAGTACAGCTGGGGATGAATTTTCTGACAAAAATGTTGCGACATGTGTGTATATCGACTGATTAAATCCTATTTGAAAAGCAATTCTGGAGTAATATCTAGTACGTAGTGGTTCTCATGATGAAAAAGCGAGCCCTCTGAAATCTTCGTACGTAGCGTAACAAATCTATCTTCTCCATATTGAAATCGCCATCGGCAGTTATCGGCAGATCCCGAGCCTATAACACACATTATTCCGCTGACCGAAATTTGCATAATTATATGCTAAATTGTATACACTGAAAATGATGACGTAAAACACAACTACACTACTAAACCCTGGAAAATGTCAACAACAGTGAGTGCGATCTTCTTCAGATCTCGTTCTTTTCTCCTTATCCTTTCCTTTCTACTTTTAAGTTTGAGAGGAAACATTAAAAGGTATTCAAAACTACTCGTATAGTTATATTTAAATAGTTTTTGTGGTGTGAATGATTTAAATCGACGTGCTTTGTACAGTATTGTAAAAACCCACAAGTACTTGATTTCTTGTATAGTATTCGCACTCCCTCACGTCCCCCCCCCCCAATTTTATAAACGAAACTCATCTAGGATATTTAAAAATGCTCAAAGCTTCTTAATTTCATTAATCAATTTATGCATTATGACCAGATTGTCACCAGTGGAACACTAACACTCTCATCTTCTGGCGTTTCAAACAAAGCGGAAACGAATTTGCGGTATGCTTCTCCAAGTTAATGCCATACATACACAAGGTTTATATAAGAGTTCAATTAAAATTTGCGACTGGAGTATGGAATCCAGGTCCAAAACTCCGGGCCAGATCATAAAAAGTATACGCGCACAAACATACAGTCACTTGTCACTTGAAGTTTGACCACTTTTTTCAGTGTTTCCCTTTACCTCATTAGCGTTTCAGAGACCCCCACATTTTTAATGTGATCCCCACTTTTGATACCAAAGTTTATTTTTTACCCAGTCTTACCCCCAGTCTTGACACCAAAGAGATTTATGACTCTCAGACTTGTACCCCTAAGGGATACATGGGTTTTATCCTTGCGCATGTTTATAGGGTATCATCCACCCTGAGTAAATATACAGAGAGATTTGTCTTTGGTGCCCAATAAGGAAATTTCGGACCCACCCAACACTTGACCTGATCCAGCCCAGAAAACTTCCATCAGATCACAACATAGCATGTATTAATTTCTGATTTTCAAATAGCACTGTATTCCTGTAACTTTGATAAGTATGAATACATTAGTTTTTCAAATTATGAAATACTTTTACATATTTTAATTCATTACAGAGACAGCTGGACCACTGTAGTAATTATACTATGTAATAGAGAAGATACACACCCAATGAGAAACTCAAATGTAGAAACTTTGTTATTACCTTGACTGAAATTAGCTCACTCTCAAGCTCAAGTCCAGAGCTATATTTAAGAGGGAGAGGGAGAGGAAAGATGAGGCGTGGAGCAAGAATAAGAGGGGGAGAGGAGGAAGACAATCTGTACAGCCTGAAAACAGAGCTGACCAAGCTCTACACATAGTTCAAACAAGGCACACAAGAATGACGGTAATTGATTATTTATATCTTGCAATACAAGTACTGATACATATTAAAACATGTTTGGAACCTGGCAAAGACTCTAATATATACAAGTCAGTAGTGTTTTGCACAACTTAGAAAAGGCATACTTCTATTGAAGGATTATTTTACCAAACAATATATGTTTAAACTGCTTTACTTTTTGTTGCTACTAACCACCCCACCCAAATATCATTTGATAAAGGAAGACCATGCACAGATACCATTGAAAATACAGAGGCCACCTCGTTTACATGGCCGCTTTATATAATACATATCTATTTTGAATTTGTGAGTGATTGTACTTATTGATATACGGATATTGGTTTCGGAGTTCAAGCAACCATACGTAGCAAAATACACAGAGTGATGTAAATAAATGCTTGCGGTACAAAAAAAATTACATTCCTGTGATAATCAAAATATAAACTAGCTAAAATCATTTCATATCTAGGTAGAAGTGATCTATACTAGTGGCATACAAAACAAATATGTAATACTGTTAAAGTCGACCTGCCCTTTTTCCAAATTAAGTAATAAATTTATAATGTGTTTTTTTTTTCCCCAAAAATTCAAAATAGTAACAAGAGTCTATGCGATCTTACTTTGGAGTTCAGCGATTAGACCTGACTAAAATATTGCAGTTTTTTTTAAACAATTATACCTGTACATAATTCATATATCCAGTTAAGTCTTGTAAAATTATCACTACACTTTTATTCTTCTGTTTTAAATATGATGCATGCCTTAAGATGTATTTGTAAAACCCCAAAACTATGTTAAGACAATCCTATATATGAACTATCATGATAAACATAAAATGTTAAGAATCCTAGAATGTTTTATCTGCCCAGAATTTAGAGTGACATGAAGGCTTGCAAGAAACAGAAATTTTATTTAATATTTGATATAACATTTTGGGTACGATTTCTAATTGCCCAGACTGCTTAACATCCAATGTTTGGTGAACACTGAAAATAATTTATATAATAAACATTTTTCCTCATGTAATGGCAATTTTCAAACTGCTTTAATTATTTCAACAACGTTTATGTTATTGCCAAAGCTTAAAATTGTTATGTACAAAATATATATCACAACAGGTGTGAATACATTAACATATATGTGGGCTACATTACAGAAAACCTCTTTCTCTATACATGATATGTGTAGCAACTGCCTATGAATATGAAGCTTGCACTTTGTACTGATAAAATCAAAATACTGCATACATTTGTACACAGAATTGAAACATTGGTCCTTACTCTTACAATACAACATTTGCAATCACTGCTATTTCCAAGGTGGGCTTCCAAAGATTGATACCTTATGTTAATACATGATTCTTGTAAATGTTGAAATTTCCATGGTATCGTGATTTTAGCTTTAAAGGTTTTTGTACTACATACGTTCAGGGATTTAGTATGCTTAATCTTTGAAACAAATTCCATGAGATCATAAGAAATGTGGAGCCAGACCGGCTGAGGGAACTGTTCCTACAGATTGCAGTTCCACCCCAGCCTTGTATTTAATGTTTTGGAGCAGGATCAAGGCAGTGTGCAGGTTATCACCCAATCCTTGACACAGGATTACCAGATTGCGTGTGTAGAAAATGTAAGGAGATGCCCACAGACCTGGGAAAGGTGTGTTATGAGGGACAGCACTGCATATCACTGTTACAGGTACTGCATATATTAACGTTGTTTAGAATGCGTATTGTTGCTTAATGCACTATTCTTAATATGCTTAAGAGTTTATTTAACGCAGACAGTTTCATGAATGTTAGCGAGACTGCTTACCAAATGAGACATGCTTAGATTATTTCTTTGCAACCAATGTGAATGAATTTTAAAATCGAAAGCCGCCAAAAAACAGACATGCATACATATGCAAATGATAATGCCTTTTGTGTTTTACAATTGATCTTCATCGAGTTGATTCTATTCATTACCTGGTTTCAATGTGGGTACCTCACTATGCTAAACAAATCTAAGCTAATAATAATACAAGGATAAAATTCTTATGTAAATATTATCTTCATCTGCAATCAGCCATTCCTATTTGATCCCGATGCAGGTGTCTCTGACTTCTAGAAATGCACACCAAACACTGTCAGCTGTCCATCTTAAAAAACTACACTTTAATATAAGTTCTAGTTGTGATGGAATTCTCAGCGCTCATGTCAAACTAAAAACCGTGTGCAGTTTTGATCCATGCATATTTTACATTGGAATTTGCTGATGAAAGATGAATAAAATTTGAATAAGTACATGTTCCTATAATTTTTTTTTTAAAAATATATTTTTTACAATTTTGAAATAGCATATTACAAAGTGGAATAATTTTTTCAAGATTTTCAAGTTCTAATCCTTGATGAGGCTTTATTTGCCTTGGCCAGGATCTACAGACGGGATGTTATTGTCCTTGATGATGAAGTTGACTTGATGAGGGCCAACAGGCATGCTGCCTATAGGCAGTTCATATTATGGCAGCATGGAAAACTGAGGTCTGATCAGAGACGTGTCATTCTCTCCTGCTGTGTCTGTCGGATACGTGACAAATATCCGGATGTTTTTGGCTTCATCCCCTCTAGGTTTGCATGAACTTCAACACTTCTTGCGGATACAAATTTGTATATCAATGAATACAGTTGACTTCATTCTTTGTTTTGTTGTAACTGCACATAATATTGCATCAAACAATAATGCTTCCATTCAGATATTTTTAATCACCAGTCTATTCTGCCTATATACAATGTGGGCAAGGTCATAAATATCAAGATAAAAAGTTTTCAGCATTTGCAGATACAGCATTATACATTGTTTTCAACTTCTGATATTTACAGGATATTATATAAAGTGTAATCCGCCTTAGCAGACGCCTCCATATATCAGACACCTTTCATATATTACATAGCTAAAATCGAGAGATGTTCTCCTTCACCAAAACTTTAGTTGATGGGGGTTCTTGAGGTGCCATGTTTCTGCTAATTCTCCTGGGATCATCTTCCTTTAGTTCTCTTCTCCTCCTCATACCCTGCTTGTCCTCAAGTCGACAGATGAGGGCTTTCTGGATAAGCTCCCTGATGTGGGGATCTGTTTTCTTTTCCTTGCAATGGTAGACCAACCATCTGCCGCTTATTTTCTTGTATCATCGATGATACCTGTTTTAAAGAAAATTGTATTTTCTTAACTTGTGTGACAAGCATCTCCATGCTAACCCATACTGAGTTTTCACCTAATATTAGAGCCTCTTGAGCAATTACCTAGGAGGAGTTGTCGAGGGGTTGTGTTTGTTCTTACTTGTTCTATCTCCAAAGTACTACTTGAGACAGGATGCATTTTTACCCATTTCTTCAGAAGGCAACATATTTTCATGAGCAGGAATTAGCTAGTAATCATCATCATGACAGCAATGTCCACACACCTGAGGAAATTCCATGAATCCCAATTATCCTTAATAAAGTGGGTCAGTCCCCTCGAAAGTGCTATACATATCATTGGATCTAACTATTAGACTTGCATTTCTAAAGTCAAAAGAAATATCCACTAGACTGATAACAATACTAATTAAAAGATCTGTACGCACGAAAATAGTAAGATTCCTCATCACAAATGTAAAATAATGTGTGTCAGTGGTTGCAGAATGACTTGTACATATGAATAATATTCCATCGACTTGATGTCCAATCAGGGATCAAAATGTACAATCAGTATGTAAAATTATTTCTAATTTTCTGTAATGAAACAAACTTAAACTATCTCCCCTTCTTTGTTTCTCATTACACCTCTGCCACTGTGGATGTTGTGATCCAAAGCAGCTAGCTCATTCGTAATCCTGTACACAGGAGGGGTGTATGAAAATCTCTAGGCACAGTACATCAGATGTGCTGATGAAAAACTTCGAGCTCAGCAGTGCTTCTGCAATTATCAAGAACATGTGTTATGTGTCATTTGTAATCTGCTAACAGATTAATACAATTATTAAATACTAATTACTGCTGGTAAATTTTGCATATATAAAATCTTTACTGTGGTGTTGATACAGAGTATCATGGAATTGTTTATACCTGATGTGCATGTATTATACCTGAACTTACCAAAGGCTCCAGGAGAGTCACTGTACAAGTATCATGTACACACATCTTATAAATGTTAACCTATTCAGATCTTCGAATGGTAAATATATACGTTAACTTATTCTTAAGTTGAAAATAAAAACATTTAAAGAGGTCTTAACATATAATTGTTGCAATCATGAAATGGCATTCCTGAAAATCAAATAATATTCCACTCAGTTTAGGAGCCTTTGGTCCAAGAGTACCTGTGCTAAGGTTTTCAGGGGTTTGGCGTCCTTCTTTGGATCAAGCCAAGGTTTTGTCCTCTCCTCCTTCTCTGATAAAGGTTCATGTAGGCATTTATTAATGCCTTGGCCATGTGAGAGGATCCACTCATGTGTATTGGTGATATGATGAAGTACACTCCTCCAGATACTCCGAAAGAATGACACAATCAATATTTAAAGCACGTAAAGCTGGTCTCTTTTGTCATGTAATCAAGCATTGATAGATTATAATAAAGCTTGATTTATATCATCAAGGGACATCAAGTGGGGTATTCACCCATAGAAGCAATTTAGAAATTTCGTATCATTTTAAAATGAAATCAAAGTACCCTGGCATATATTTAAAAAAAAAAAATGCCTTCCTTGGGTACCATATATTTTTACATGCAACAGCCCTCATGCAATCTGATATGCATTCTTCATTATAATGCAGTATCACAAAAAAGAGGTATACTCCATATATCATATGGACAACATGATAAGTAAGTACAATATCTACATTTTAACGTCATAATCTGTTTTATTTTACTTAATACTACTAATCCTTGGTCCCGAAAGAAGGCCAAAACTTGTTGCTTAAGCTCCTCCTAGAAAGTGTCAATGGCCGGGACCAAATAAGTGCCCTGGATATCATGGAATGTTGAGGCCGGAATGATCTTCATGTTCATCATTTGAGCCCATAGGGCTAATTTCCCGTAGGTATTTCCACATGTCAAGATTGTGGTGGCTGCTAGGAAATCCCCACTGTGCAGTCTCCTATTCATAACTGGCTGTGAGCACCATCTGTGTGTGACATGTCCACTGGCACATATCTGAAGTTATAAAATTACATGTAAGGAACAAAAGTAGATAATTTAAACTTAATTGTTCAATACAATGGAACTTTGAGCACATTAAATGGTGCAAACTTGTTGAAGAGTGTCTAGGACCGAGTATTGAGCTTTATCATGGACCAGAACACAAGACATGTAAAATTTGGATACACTTTTAAGTAAAAATATATTCTTCTCTGAAAGTCCACTTTCATGAAATATGCGAAAAGATGATGTTTGGTACATGTGTTTTATAAAGCACTAACTAGAATTGTGTGGTTCTAGTCCCTATTTTAATGATGTCTGTTGTACATTATTACGCATGCATGCATACATTCTTAAATGGATAAGATATAAAGTTTCGAACAAATTTGATTAATTGTTATGTCCTACATTTTCCTTTAGTCAGGATTTAGAGTACCTTTAGTTTTCATCAATGAATGTCAGTTTTCATTCTTCAGAATAATCTAGACTCTGGCTCCTTGGATAGATGTATTTGTTTATTTCTTTTTACAAATACCATTAAAAGCTTGGCAAAAGGGTACTAACTAATGCTGTGAAGTAAGTTTAAATTGTTTTTTAATGAAACTGAAAATGTAGTCTATACTGCACATAAACATTTTAAATACAAAGCTGACCCAACAAACTCTTCATCAATGGAGACTTTCTGGAGACATTCATGTGTTCTGCATTTTTCAATATGTGTCAAAGCCAGGTTTCTGATCTGTGTCAAAAATGTTAAACATACAGTTGTTTCTCACAATCGCTGATAGTCCTGCTCATTCATGACTTTATCAACACCAGGTCCAGTATCTTCATTTTCTGACTCTGACAAAGATTCTTCCATCTCCCCTGTTTCTTGCTCCATACCAAATGCTACTTCTTCGTAAGCCTTTTCCTCAACTCCATCATTAACCTCATCTGGTCTGGAATATGCGAATTGACAAATGTAATTATCTTTGGTAAAAATATGGACTTCAACATTCCACCATCATATGTTATACCTACTTTTATATTAACCATATGTTTTTGGATGCATTAATGTGATGTAATATATATGGAACCTTATACACCAGTTAACAAGACAGGAAAACTTTACTGATTTTTTATTTTATTTTATTTTTTTCTCTTGTACTCTCATTAACAAGATGGCCATTAAAAAGGGCTGTACCAAACATTATGATGCATCATGTCTCTGTTTCATTGAACTGTACTTTTTACCCATACAAAATTATGGTCACTTTCAGAAAAGTTGAAAACCATATACTTTGATGATGCAAACCCAAAAGTTATTTTTACTTTCTAACCATTACCAATATCAAATTTGAAATGGGGGTTGGTCCAGGTCGGAAAGTAGGAAGGTT